>JACEFO010002062.1:0-161334 GCA_015342445.1 Digitaria exilis | reverse complement strand
CCGATACCTTTTTGCAAATAAACATTAAAATAATATTTATCCTAGAGAAAATCCCAAAGTAATACAATCATTTGAAATAGCATTCCAGGAGGGTTGCTAGCATACACAATAAGTGAGAGAATTTTAAAATACCATCCGTAGTAGTGTTTGCAGACATATGAAGTAAGTATGTTAAAGGCAGATTATATTGGAAACGCAGATGTCAGTACAGAAAACGACGCAATGCTAGATATGTAATTGTTTCAAAAAAAAATGCTAGATACGTAACCGATCCATGATGGCTTCCGTTTCATGTAGCCAGAGCGGCAAAATTTCAAACACGCAACCTTCTCCGCAAGTTCATTACCGATACCATTTTTGCAAAATAAACATTAAAATAATATCAAAAGAAAATTCCAAAGTAATACTACTCCGTTGAAATAGCCATTTCACACCCAACGAAGAACAACGATGACACCGCGCAAAACTATAAAAAACCACTGATCTACGTGGCTAAATGCTACAGTACATCCTCAGGAACGGAAACACCGAAAATAACCATTACAGTGGCAAAGTGACAGTGAAGCACACTGGTGGGCCCGAGGCATGGGGCCTTGGGCCCACTCGCAGCTGCGCAGCTGCCTCGGTGATGGGGTCTGCCTGTCTGGGGGCTGAGCTGTTTGAACAAGGCCTGGCCCACTCCCTGACTACCGTCAGCCGGCCGTATGCGGGCGCTGGACGGACTCGGTCTCGAGCGACAGTGTCGTGCCGTCACCCACTGCTACTCTGACGCCGCCCACCTATGAAGAACGCCACTGACATGTGGGACGAAGAATCTGGGTCCCGTAAGTCGGTGTGTGGGTCGGCTGGTAACGGGTGCGCGTTGGATTTTGGGAGGAGGGATTGCCCTACTCGTTGGGGATGCGGTAGTGAAAGCGAATTAAAGCGGTTAAAGAAATCGTGTAAAGAAGAAGAGAAGAAATAAGGAAAAAAGAAATGTTGAATGCACCTTTCCGGCCAGCACAGTACTGACCATAGTTTTTTTTTGGGGGGAATAGTACTGATTATAGTTGGTTTTCAGGGTTTGATTTGATTGTTTTGGAGCTAAAAGTTGCCCCAGCCAAAAACAGAGTAAATTAATAATATTTGGGGCTCATTTGGTTTGGAGCAAAAGTTATCCAACCAAATGTTGTCTTGATTGAGCAACCTTTGACCATAAACCAATCAAGCCCTTAGATTTACACCATTTTCTTTGTCATACTGCCCAAGATTTCTTTACTCATTTTTTTTTCTTCGGAAGAGGGAATAGCTAGCCACCTGGACATACTATAGCGCATTTCATGTAGTTCACTGTCTTTAACACGATTACTGTTTACCTGTATGTCTACAGTGTGCAGAGAGAGTGACCGGGGTGGTGGTATTTGTGGCCTGTGTACGTGTCTGCGTCTAGCTACATTGGACGATCACTATCTACTCCCTGTGGAGCGAGAAACAGTGAAAGGACACCCGAAAACGGCCGTAGCTTGCTGGGGATTGGTACCGACGATTACCATCGATCTTGTCAATCTTAGTTTTTTTCTCTCCTTTTGTTTTTGGAAAAAAGAAAGAGATGATCTTTCATTCACTTTGCTACAACCTACTCTAGCTAATTGGACTGTGACCATGGACCACATGTAGTAATACACACGCGCATATATTATCCATCTTTAATTTGCTGTTTTTTTCAAAGTTTCAGCTAGCTATACTAGCCAGCTGCATGCATGTCTGTGATCCATATATACAGTCCCAACTCCCAAACAAACAAACAAAAAAAGAAAGCAGGGACGCGTACGTGTACGTACGCATGCATACGGCACGGGCATGCTTAACTTAGCTTCCGCATGCATACGCATACGCTGATGGTCGATCACGCATGTCTTCGGAACGCGTATGTGTCGGTTACAAGTACGAAGTACGTCGTCGTCGATGCATAATACGGTCCACAGCACGTCGCTATCGACCGATGATCTCGATCGATCCTCCGTATAGTACGTAGCGATCGAGATCGTCGATTATACGTACGGTCCTCCTTCCGACACGGCCGGTCCCCTACCACACCTCACACTGTGGAAAAGGAGAGCGTGTACGAGCCTGAGCCATTATGAGCAAACGGCACACGGCATGCATGGCCTCTGAGATCTCTCTCTGTCTCTCTCTCTCTCATCTCGCCATGCAGGTCGATCGAGTTCATTCGTTTCCGGGCGGCCGGCACACAGCTGGCGCGCGTGTTGACGTGTTCATTCGGACAGGAGGCCGGACGCTATGATTCCATCGGCCCCGGCCGGCTATCACATGTACACATCGGCTCGTGATGCTGCATGTAGTATCATTCTTGCTCCAGGCTTTTCTACGTACCTTTGCACTCACAACGTACCACGGACACGGGAACACAAGCCATCGATGGCTCATACAGCCGGGAAACTACTACTGCCACTGACATGGCTGGCCCTCCCGCAGTCATCCTACATGGTCCTCTCAGCTGCACACACATATACACGTACAATAATCATTTGATACGTTTTTAGATAAAAAATTAAAAGGCTAGCTGTTGCAGTGTGCAATAACATAATCGATCGATTTGACAAGTGTGGAAACGCCATGGAGATCAAAGAAAATGAAGGAATCAAGAATCTAGGGCCGTGCATGTCGTGGATCGCCGGATTAAATCAAATCAACGGACGCCACGACTTGTCTCTGCATGCATGCATGCACATGATGATAAGGATCCCATGCATCTCAGGAACGTTGAATATGTTGTGCTATGATCTGACCGGACATGCTCGATCAGACGATCACTAATAAGACAGCAGGTTATATGCATCCTTATCCATGCCATGCTGCCACCGAATTGTGGTTGGTAGAAAGTTGTCTTACTCTCTTTTCTCCTTGATTTTATTCCCTTTTTGTTACGACATGAATGAAGTAGGTTTGTGTGCTAGCTTAATAAAGCTCGATCCTGTTTTGACCCATTATTTGTGCAAGTTTTTATATAAACAATTTTGGAAGCTAAATGTGCATATATTATACGCACAGACGGATATAAATAAGATAGAATATATTCTCCAAATTTTTGTCAGATGTGCATAATTAATAATCGTTCCTCACCGAAAAGATCGACATACACCAATTGCTTTAGTCAATAATTCTTACAACAACAACATTTGCAGTTGCATTGGAAGAAGTAATAATAAGAAAAGATAAAATGCAAATAAAGCATAGATTGGCTTTGGCTCCACACATGCTTTCGTTTCCTTTCCTTTTCGGTATGGAGAGCTGATGTGTGCACCCATGCCTGCCCCACCAACTCTCATGTCATTTCACCAAACAAGTATAAATGTCTTGTGAGAATAATCATTGCTATGTGAATATATAACAATATATTTAAAATACATAATATCTACAAATAATAAACTCCAAGAGCACAACATGCATGAGGACACATGCATATACACGATTGAGATACCAAGGCACACTGGTGCTTGCAAAATTGGCTGCATGCATCCATCCAATTGCATGCGTCCAGCGTGTAGATCCAGATCCCTGCCTGCTCCTGCCGTGGTCGCACACAGCACTGTGCCTACGTCCACGGGCTCGAACGGATAAATCCTTGGGCACTTGTCACTTGTTTAATCCCTGACGCGATGATGCCACCACCTGTTCAGGATCTTGCATTGCTTTGGGAGCCTTGCTGCTTCTTTGCATTACCATAAGATACTGCATCCCATATCTGCCTCCAAAGTACATTTGTGTCACTACTCTGATGCAATGTGCAAGGTGGCTTAGCATTAGCATCCACCAACATGCATTGCCATTGGTCCACATGTGCCGCCGAGACATTGGAACCCGTGCTAATTAAGGAGGATCAGATCGTGACACTTGTGATTTTGTTTCTTTTTTCCCCTTTAGAAGGGTTTCGAGGTGCTACCCACTCTTGGCCTCTTGGGCCATGTTGAAAGGCTGACCCTTGATTCGGAGCTGATGCATTTGGTTACATATGGGAGGTGATGCTTTGATCTAATCATCGGCTCGGCTTTTCCGAAAGGCGATAAAATCCTAGATCCGCCACTCGAGGGTGGAGCTTTTCCGCTTTGTAGGGTGGTGAGGTAGTATATTTGGTGATGACCGAAGGAAGAAGCCATGACCACCTTGAACAAGGTTAATTATAGGCACCAATAATCACTTGTTATCAAGCGTGCCTCTCCTCATGAAGCATTCATGCATGACCTATGTGGTAACAAAATAATTAAAATTCTAATGAATGTCTTTTTTTATCTTCTTTTTTTAAAAAATCATCCTATTGATTTTATTATTTTTTATTGAAAAATGCTAAATTTCTCATGCTATTTTAAAGGACTTGAACATCTGAAATTGGTGTCCTATATATGTATCAGGTTAGAATACTGTTTGTTTTAAGGCTCCTAAAACCTAAATTGTTTATATATAATTATTTTTTTTGTATTCTAGTTACAGTTACTTTGTCCCAGACTTACTGTCACTTTTTTTTGTAAATATGCTATAATTCGAATCTGGGAATCACTAGATTCCTCAATAATACGTGGTTCCTGAATGTGTGGATAAATGAATGAACACAAAAATAATCCAAGGGTGTGTTTAGATCAGTAAAGATTCCTAAAAAAAACACTGTATTGTCCTAAAAAACATTGTAGATGAATAATTTTCTATGAGTGAAAAATGTGTGATGAATAGAAAAAAGTTGAATGAATAGTGTTTTTTTGAAGGGAGTTGGTGAATCTAAACACACCCTAAGGAAAGAAAAATATCAGGATCGGTAGCTTTTATCAGTCTCACAAATAGAGTCGCACGCAAATGTAGCTGAAAACTGCGCCCTTAACAGTGTCATCTTCCATGTTTTCCCAAGGAAAAACAGCACCACACTGGCACATTACCGTCCCCATTATTTCATCATGTGCCCCCACAGTTCCATGTCTCCGGCATGGATAACTGGATAGGACCGCTCTCCATCAATCCATGGACGCAGACTTTGCTGGACACTAGTAGTGAACACCACTGTTCCATTGGCAGCGACGTCTGAACTTGCAAAGATCGAAGTGCCATTTGCACGTACGCTCGTTTTGTAGTTTTCTTCCAGGGTTCTTGTTGAGCACTCAGTTGAGCTCATCCTTCCTTGTGGTATTGGACTCGATCTCATGACCATGACAGCAGTGGGTTTTGGTAAAAAAGGTTGAGGAGACGAAAGGAAAAAGTTGGAGAAGGGGATACGCATAGCGCATAAATAATACACAAGTTGCCCAAGAAAGTGCAGAGGATGGGATCCAACAGCAGCTGCTGAATGGTGGGGGCCAGGGTCCAAGGAGACCAGTAGAAAGTGCAGACTATAACAATCCATTGGAAATGACTTCTCTAATTAATTGGAATTTGCAAATTCTGAATGCTGATAAATCCATCTGTATACTGCATTTCTGAGCTTGCTGATCCAAGAATGAATCGATGGATCAGCATCATCCATATGGAACTGAGTCATTTGTTATTAGAGGAACAATTTGAAGAGTACAAAAGTTCAAGAAGCATGAGTTTTGGGTTGTGCTGTGCTAACTAATGGTTAACCTAATGATTGATGCCTTAAGTATGAGGAGCATTGAGACGCCTTCTCCAGTATCATTACCATCACTAGAAACTGAAGCTAGCGTGATGGATGATGCACGCCATCCGTGCATGATGTACGCATGCAACTTTACGGGATCTAAGGGGACAACTTCCATGACCAATGGCGCCAATCTTTCCAGCACACATTGCCTGGGATTACCCTTTAATTCTAAGGGTTAATTTGATCCATGCCATTGCAATTCTTACGGATCGGAGTTCTACCATTACATTTCACTCATTCTGAACCGTGTCGTTACAATTCATAAGTTGTCCGAATCATGCCCTTTCCTACGTCTACCGCGGCCTTGGGTCCAGTTGTAGTGCGTTGTATTATCGTATTGCCCATTTCCCCATCTTGGTGCTACTATGTACTCTTCCTCCAATGACAGGCACGGACAGGGCCAACTCGAGCGGTAGGTGGAGGCACGGACGACGGTCCGCCCGTGCTTTGCGAAGACAGAGGCGTTGATGAGTGGAGGCGGTGGTGGCGGTGAAATCCATGATGTCAGCGCTGAGAATGAGGTAGAGGAAGAGCACCTCGCCGCGGCCGGCGAGGCCATGTCTATGATGCTTCACCTCGGCATTCTGCTCACCAAGGGCAACGACCTCATCGCCCAGAACACATAGGAGGAGAAAGGATTCGTTAGGAGGAAGATGGGATTTGGAGAGGAAGGATGAAATGTGGGGCCCGCTAGCAGTGATGTGGAGTGAGAGAGAAACATGTGCATTTTGGTCCATACAAATATACAATGTCTTGCGCGTGGGCCCAAGAGTATCAAATACGTATAAAATGGCACAGTTCGAACAACTTTTTAATTGTAATGGCACGGTTCCACATAGATGAATTGTAATGGTAGAATTCCGAACTTTCAAAATTGCAATGGCACATATCGAATTAACCCTAATTTTAATCGATGATGCCCAACACATGTTAGATATTTAGGCAATTTCAGTTTTAATTTAATCCAGAAAAATATTATCAACATGTTTGTGACATCAGATATGTGCACGTGTGATCCAAATGTGATGACCATATAAAAGATACTAATTATCACAAGAATAATATACGCAGCATCAGAGCCGGATGCACGGCATATTGCTTGTTGGTGTGGTCGTCCCGCTCGATGCAGTGCAGAAAGTTTGCCGTTCCGATCAACGAGACGCCGGAAAGAAGACGATCACCGATGCCACCAGGAAGAAGAGAACGAAGCGAGTAGTCGTGCCACTTGTGGACACTCCCCAAAAACGTGATTGCCGGCCTTGACCCGAGCAGGCGAACTCGCGGACAGCAGTGTTTCGGAGGCCTACTCTTCCAGTACTCGTGCGCGCGAGGATCGAAACGGGGAAGCTCAGAATGCAGTAGAAAAGTGGAAAAACTAGACATCTATTCTCAAGCACATCTTGTTTTTTATAAGCAGTTCAAGAAACTTGAACGGGTGCATACACTAGTGGCAAAAGGGCAGCCCAACAAGTAACGGAGGAAGAGTAATGCTACAGAGCAAAAACTCGAGTAACCTTCCTCATTAACGGCTCTCATTAGAGACAAAAACTCCAGTAGGTTATTCTCACTGGTTAATTACTTTGAGTGGTAAAACCAGCCTTGCACCACATGCATGCGTTACTCCCGGCCATTATTAGCTAATGGCAAAATCAATTGCTTGCTCAGGTATGTGCATCGCAAATTCCCATCACTAAACAACTTGAGCCCATGCATGCACCACACACGTTAGAATTGGCTAACAACACGATGGTTCGTCCAACGATTCAATGTGCAATGTTTAATATGAGCCTTAGAATTATTTGATTTAATTAAATAAAATATGAGCCAAAGCCCACATTAAATCTAACAGCACACACAATGTTTGGAGACCATGATGTTCAGTAGCAGCCGTCGAATCTGATCACGACGAATCGGTGATCATCCGACCGTCCAACAAGAATGCAGAGCACATTTACCTTCATCGGATCCAGTGAGAAACTAGCTCCTGTGGTTGTTGTTGTTGGTACTTTTTCTGCAAAAGTACTTCGTTTGGGTCTTCTTATTTTTGGACAAAAACTGAGAATAGACTAGCTATCCAAAGTTCCAAATAACCTAGCTTTTGCACACGCACTGGCAGTTTAGTTTTGGACGATTTGGGTACTTTGATGTGCTTACCTTGAATGGGCGGTCGATCAAAGAGATTCGCTACTTTGTGAAACAGAGCAGAGACCCCTCTTTGTTCATTGTCCATGCGTAATGCGTCGCTGTGTTCTACTGGAATTCGATGACGGCAGTCAAAGATCTCTGTGTTCTTGTTCACTTTTGAGTCAAATCCCGTTAAGCTAGAGCTGTGTAGCTGCCTCTCATCACCAGTTTAATTAAATCAATTAAAAAATTGGCAAAACTCACTCTCAATAATGTTTCCTTTTTCTGATCAAACCTTATCTGCAATCCTTTTTTCTTTAGAAATAATGTAGGAGCGCTGCTAATTATATACCTACACTAAGTTTTAGAGCAATTAATTCTATAGGCGTTATACTAATTCATGGGAACCACTGATAGGTGGCCCTAGTGTCGGCGGGTTATGCTGACTAGATTCTCGAGGGGATGCCCCGAGAGAAGGGTTTAGGGAGAAATTGTCGAGAATCTAGAGTCGAAGGTGACAAGAGACGATTTAGACAGGTTCGGGCCGCAATACGCGTATTACCCTACGTCTTGTATGGTGTATCTTGTATAGATCTGGTGTATGCAATGCCTGACGGCGTTGCTCGATGGTCCAATCTAGGGACCTCTGCCCTCCTTTATATATTCCAGGGGGACAAGGTTTACATGGTAAGTCTCCTAGTCGGTTACAATTGAGGAGTCCTAGTAGGATAAGGTGTCCTAATAGGATTCTAGCTTGCTTAGGGAACCCAGGGTTTCTATAGCCGTCAAGCCCCCGAGCATCTTATCGCCTGAAGAACAACGTTGTTGTGATTACAGAGTTCTTTGAGACCCGCCAGGGTTGTTTGAGGCCCACAGGGTTCTTTGAAGAATCAACCCGTTGTCCTGAGTTCTTTTGGAATCTGCAACAATGCTGTACAAAAGGTAATGAAGTGCTCATAAATCTTTCTGAAGTTCAGATTGGTGCGCACCGAATAGGTGCGCCTAATTGGGCAGCCCCCGAGCCTCGTTTTGCTTTGAAGAAGTAATTCGAGGGTCTTCAACGAAGAATCTGAGTTCTTTTGAACCCAGACATAAACTCCGAGATTTGCTATTAACCGAAAAATTCTGAAGAATTTTGACGATATACCCTCAGCCTCCGAGCATTGATCCGATTTAATAAATCGAATCAAGGATCTGGACTCCAGGATTTGAAGAAGATCTGAAGTAACTCCGATGGAGCGAAGATGTCCGAGTATTTTGCTGAAAAAAGTACTCGACTAGCGTCATGGTCCGAGTTCTTTGTTGACAAAAGAACTCGACTGACGTCGTGGTCCGTGTTCTTTGTCGAAAAAAGAACCCGGCTTGCATCAGCCCCTGAGCACGAAAGTGCGTGGAACTGCGATGGTGCGCCGAAGCTTGACCTGCAAAAATAAAAATATTATGTAGCAAATGTTGAAGAATATTTAAAAAACTGAAATTTGTTCAGTCTTGTTGACGAATCGACAAGACATTGCGCATTGCGCAAAGACGAAATCGACGAGCGCGTAGATCCCGCATGAAGAAGTTGACGAGAGCGCAGATTGCGCGAAGTGTCTCAATATGAGATTGTTTGGGTGTCCGTATCTTTTTAAGATTGTGTGCCCGAGTAGTTAGTCCCGCTAGCCGTGCCTTCCACGATACCCCGGTTAATAAACACATCGGCTTGGTAAAAGCACGGTTTGCATCGTCAAACAAAAAACTCTCGACACACTCGTCTTTAGAGATAAAACAGAACACACTGAAGAAGTCAGCGAAAACGCAAAAAGCGCATGCAATTTGTGAAAACAACCCGGCAAGATCGCATGCTCGAGTAGTTAGTCCCGCTAGCCATGCCCTCCACGATACTCTAGTTAATAAACACATCGGCTTGGAAAAAGCACGGTTTGCATCGTCAGATAAAAACTTCTCAAGACACTCGACTTGTAGGGATAAAACCGAACATACTGAAGAAGTCGGCGAAAATGCAAAAAGCGCATGAAGAAATCGACAAAAGCATGGATCGCGAAGGTATCCACATGTAGATATGAATAGATAATTAAAACATATGACTGAGCTTGATTCGTGGACGATTTGTTGATGAAGTCGCGCCGAGTCCGAGTTCTTGGTTGAAAAAGAACTCGGCTGGTCATCGTAGTCCGGGTTCTTATCGAAAAAGAACCCTGTTGGCTGCCATAGTCTGGGTTCTTATGAAAAAGAACCCTGCTCGGACAGGAAAAGAACTCTGGCGACACTTCCTATGACTCGCAGGGTTGATCTTGGCCTGGCCTCCACCGTGACGGAGGTCACGGTCCTTACTGAAGTACCCTGGCGGATGCTGGAGATGATCCTCAGGCCGCCAAGTAGTCTTGTACGACGACTATCTGCTTGGTCTTGATACTTGAGGGCAACGAGGCCGGAGTCATCGTTTGTCCGAGTCGAACTCGGCTTCTGCCTCCAGGTACTCCTCCGAGTTGGATACGATCCGAGGATCGTGTCGGAGTCGGAGACCCTTGACGATCTGCACACGGTGACCCGCGCGGGTGGTGGCGGAGACGCCATTGTCTCGCCGCGCAATTCGCGGCGTAGTCTGCGTGGGCGGTGGAGCTGACGCAATTGTCATGTCGCGCAGTTCACACCGAAGCTTGCCGTCCTGGTTTGCAGTGCAAAGCCAGGAACCGAAGATGAAGGTCGCGCCTTCCTCGAACTTGACGTTGACGGAGGCGCTGAAGGATGCCATCGACTCTTTAGCGAGTTCTCGACGAGTTGATCCCCACGGACGGCGCCAAAGTGTCGGCGAGTTATGCTGACTAGGTTCTCGAGGGGATGCCCCGAGAGAAGGGTTTAGGGAGAAATCGTCGAGAATCTAAGTCGAAGGTGACAAGAGACGATTTAGACAGGTTCGGGCCGCAATACGCGTATTACCCTACGTCTTGTATGGTGTATCTTGTATAGATCTGGTGTATGCAATGCCTGACGGCGTTGCTCGATGGTCCAATCTAGGGACCCCTGCCCTCCTTTATATATTCCAGGGGGACAAGGTTTACATGGTAAGTCTCCTAGTCGGTTACAATTGAGGAGTCCTAGTAGGATAAGGTGTCCTAATAGGATTCTAGCTTGCTTAGGGAACCCGGGGTTTCTATACCCGTCACCTAGTCTATCTATTTTTTATGTTATATACTTTTTTTTACAGAAAACAGTGATTTAAAGCTAAAAATCAGTTTAACATGTTTCTGTTACACTACCTTTGTGGAGACATGGCTATATTCTTCCATTTTTTGCCAAGTTAAAATAGCACCAATAGTATTTGTTTTTTTTTAAAAGTACGAATGATCCTACATCTCCATCCCCATCCCCATTAATTATTTCGATCATGTTCCCTTACAGTTCCTTGCTTCTAACATGGATAACTGGATAGAGCCTCGCCATCCATGGACACTGACTCCGTCGGATACTAATGAGCACTACTTTTCCATTGGCAGAGACATATGCTTGAACTTGTAAGTGCCCTTCGTTTATATATACATCCTCCGTCCCTAAATAATTATCTTTCTCGCTTCTAGAAACAACCTAATTAATTATATATAAACATATATTTATGGTACAAATTAAATACAGCTAGAAACATATTTGAATCTATTTTTTATAAAATTTATTTGAAGATTTAAATTTTGCATATATTTTCTATAAATATATTTAACTCATGATACATACAACTAAAACGACACTTATTTTGGGGCGAAGAAAGTACGAGGTACACCCCACCAGTTTATTTTCTTTAGATTTTTGCTGAGTTCTCTTGAGATATCTCAATTTGGGTGGTTACGCGCCGTCTCGCGCCTCTCATGACCATGGTAACAGAACTGCAAAAGCAATGTGTTATCTGTTTCCTGTGGTAAAATTATTCACATTTTGTCGCAACTATCATTCATGTTTTTCAGGTTTACACAATATGCTTATCCACAGTTAGGTGCATGTACTGATTCCGTCTTTTTTTTCCGAGTCATACAGTGTTCTTCTAAAGTTTGCAAAGTTTACAAAATGTATTTTGCATTGGGAAGCGTGCTCAAGAGAACACGTTTCCCAATGCAAAAACTTTTTACAAACTTCGCAAACTAAATACGCCATAGACGCAGACACTTATAAAAAAGACTACTATTCATTTTTTTTTCCAGTTTTAGGCGATAAAACGACACTTATTTTGGGGCGAAGAGAGTACGCGGTACACCCCACCAGTTTATTTTTTTTAGATTTTTGCTGAGTTCTCTTGAGATATCTCAATTTGGGTGGTTACGCGCCGTCTCGCGCCTCTCATGACCATGGTAACAGAACTGCAAAAGCAATGTGTTAACTGTTTCCTGTGGTAAAATTATTCACATTTTGTCGCAACTATCATTTATGTTTTTCAGGTTTACGCAATATGCTTATCCACAGTGAGGTCAATGTACTGATTCTGTCTTTTTTTTTTCCGAGTCATACAATGTTCTTCTAAAGTTTGCAAAGTTTAGAAAAAAGTTTTTGCATTGGGAAGCGTGCTCAAGAGAACACGCCTCCCAATGCAAAAACTTTAACAAACTTCGCAAACTAAATACGCCATAGACGCAGACACTTATAAAAAAGACTACTATTCATTTTTTTTTCCAGTTTTAGGCGATAAAACGACACTTATTTTTGGGGCGAAGAGAGTACGCGGTACACCCCACCAGTTTATTTTTTTTAGATTTTTGCTGAGTTCTCTTGAGATATCTCAATTTGGGTGGTTACGCGCCGTCTCGCGCCTCTCATGACCATGGTAACAGAACTGCAAAAGCAATGTGTTAACTGTTTCCTGTGGTAAAATTATTCACATTTTGTCGCAACTATCATTTATGTTTTTCAGGTTTACGCAATATGCTTATCCACAGTGAGGTCAATGTACTGATTCCGTCTTTTTTTTCCAAGTCATACAGTGTTCTTCTAAAGTTTGCAAAGTTTAAAAAAAAGTTTTTGCATTGGGAAGCGTGCTCAAGAGAACACGCTTCCCAATGCAAAAACTTTAACAAACTTCGCAAACTAAATATGCCATAGACGCAGACACTTATAAAAAAGACTACCATTGATTTTTTTTTCCAGTTTTAGGTGATATGCTCATCCATCGTGAGGTGTATGTATTGATTTCATTTTTTTGCAAAACACATAGTATATAGGAGACACTCATAAACACGCATGCACACTTGCCCCTATGAGCACCTCCAAAAGACCGAGCCGACAAATCCTCGAGATTGACGAAGTCACCATCGATGCCTTTTGTGATCAAAAGGCATGTCACCTACCACTAAAAAGAATATCACCAGATAAATCATGGAATAAATCTAGAAAAATACGAGCACTAGCGCCATGTCGAGGACTTACCCTGGTGACAGGTTCCACCACAAGGTATCCGTACCAGCTGAGCCATGCTTAGTTCGCATGTACTGATTTCGTTAATACCAAGGTTTACTAATTGGAGATGCCTTTTATACTGTATGCTCGTCCATAGTGAGAAGTTGCATATTCGGGATCTGTTGACGTATCTTCAGGGGCGGAGCCACGTGGGGGCGCGCGGGGCCATGCCCGACTAATGCTCCGGCAGCCCCACTAATACTCCTCCTAATGACACCTATTAATCACCAAACGTTAGCTTAACTGGCCCTGTCAAAGTCAGCCCAAAAACAGCCCAACTGCGCAACCTAGTAACCGGCCAGCACTTGGCCCATGTCCAATTTGTTCGAGCGGCCAGCAGCCGGCCAGACGCACGCACTCCTGCCCGTCGATTCCTCTTCCGTTTCCATCCAGTTCCCTCTACCGCCAGTCCGCTAGCTTCCAGGTTAGGCCGCCTCCACTCCCTGCACGCTGCAGCATGGCAGAAGGAAGGGTCCTCGACTCGGCTCCTCCTTCCGTGCTTGACGAGTCACCGACGCCCATAGCTAGCGCCTAGCGGCGTCTCCCTGTTGCACGGCAGGTAATCCTTCTATTCTATCTAATCTCTGCATTGTGCAATTCCATTGATCAGGTAGAGATTTATTAACACATATAAACCGGTTAGGTTTTGATTAAATAATTATTTAGCAATTGATCTGCTTCCTGATTACTAGGAGATGTTATACCTCACCTCGTTATATCCCTCAAGCAGTTATCTCTTCTTTCTCGAATCCTCGTCTCCCCACGATCCCCCCACTCGTCTCTCTCTCTCCATGCGATGCCGTTTGTGGCCCAGGATCAGCGGCTCCCCCGGCGGCAAGCTCAACACGGGTGAGCTCTCCCGACGGCTCCACTGGCGCGATCCTCGGCTAGTCGCGGAGCCACGGTGACATCGCTCCCTGCGTTCGAGCTCCTCGTGGAGGCGGTAACCACGGAGCTCATCGACCGTGAGGTGGAAGCTGGATCCTGCAACCACACGGTAGGAGGGCACCGCATCTGCCGCCTCTCCTCCGGATCCCGCAAGTTCCAACCCATGCAACGCCTTCCTCTCATTTGATTCCATCTATGCCCCACTGTGTAGCCTGACCAAGAGGAGGGACTACGCCGCCGTGGATCTCGTCGCCGTGTAGCCTGCAGGTTCATGTGTGGTGCATCACAACGACTTGTTCCCCAGATTCAGTGTGTTGCAAAACGGATGAAGAGGAGGTTGCAACGGCCACGACGACGACATACTCAATGGCTGGGAGGCACCATGGTGGAGGAGATCGAGCATATGTACGCTAGATGGGTTTCAATGTTTGTGATGATAGCTAGTGGTTGAGGATATTGCAGGTGCTATCTTTTTATTCCAAATAGCTGATTATTTATGTTTTGATATGTGATTTACCTATTTTGACCGTTGCAATTGTTGCAAATTTTTATCTAATCTGTTCCAAACTCACGATGCTGCAACCAATACTTTTTATGTTGATATGTTGCAGTCACTACCGGATCCACGCTCTTTGCCGTGAGCCTGGCACTCTCGGCAAAGAGGACAATCCTCTCGGCAAAGGCTTTGCCGAGAGCCGGCTCTCGGCAAAGATGACTCGGCAAAGATTTTCTCGGCGAAGCAACCTTTGCCGAGAGCTTTCTGCCGGGATCACGGCAAAGCCTTTGCCGTGTGCACAGGAGGTATTTGCCGAGAGCATGTAGACTCTCGGCAAAGAGCCTAGCCCTAACGCCGGCGAGACAGCGTTGCGCCGTCTCTGTGGGGCCCGCAGCTGGGTTTGCCGAGAGCCATGTGCCAGGCTCTCGGCAAAGCACTCAAGGTTTGCCGAGAGTCACGTGCCAGGTTCTCGGCAAAGAATTCAAGGTTTGCCGAGAGCCACGTGCCAGGCTCTCGGCAAAGAGCCCATGGGGCCCACACCGGGGGCAGGCGCGGGGGCCTCTGCACAGGGGCTTTGCCGAGAGCCTTGGCCAGGGCTCACGGCAAAAAATGGCACCTTTGCCGAGAGCCTGGTCCCATGCTCTCGGCAAACCCCTGGGCTGAGGTCTTTTTTATTTCTTATTTGCTCATATATGGTGCCCAACAACTGAAATATATCACACATACATCTCAAATACATCACAGGCAATTAATATAACCAATACACAAACATTTCATGCACATAACATACTGTTTCAACCACAAGTTTAACCAGAAGTTTAACAACAAGTTATAGCACAAGTCCATGCACATAACATTCAAGTTCGACCACAAGTTTAACCACAACGTCCATCAACTACCTAATGGTGGTGCCGCCATTCCCACGGGTTGTGTGCTTGGGAGGGGTTGGAGAGGTCGCGATCCTGTGAGCCCTGTCCGTCCTGCTGAGTTCCCCAAGGCGACCAGTCCGACAGACGAGGCGCAGGCGACACACCAGGCGACATGTTGACCATTCCAGCGGGATCATTTGATCCCGCCGAGAGACCCTGCACAAAGGAGAAATGTTTTCACGTGAGACAAGATTTAACCAATGAACTTACAAACCAAAAGTTTTTATACTCACAGGGGTCGGTTGCCGAGGCGGTGGCCGAAACTGAAGCTGTGGGGGAGGGACGGACACTTGAGTGCCCACGCTCTGCATCCAGGCTTACATCTGGGTCAAGTTGGCCTGTAGGCTCTCCCGTTCGGTCCTCTCTTGGGCGAGTTGGGACTGCAATACATTCAAAATATATATGTTAGAATGCGAAGCAATCGTACATCAAAAGCAATGGAAAACAAAGTAAAAAAGAAATAACCTGTAGAGACGATATCTGCAGCTGCTCCTGTGTCATGCGTGGGCGGATTGTGTCGCTTCCGCTCGGCGCCCTTTGCCGAATCTCGGGGAGTCTTGGCGTCGTGGTCGAGTCCATGACGCTGTCACCCATCCAGTACCGCCCATGCTTCTTCCCTCCGCCCACCTCCATGACGACTCGCCCATCAAAGTTCTGGGTGCTTGGAGCATAGTCTGGCCCATGGACCTCCCTTGACCTAGACGTGTACGCACTGACCCTCGGAGGGATGGTGGGGTTGGTGAACGCCGAGTCGGGAGTGTCCTCGCTGTAGTCGATGTCGTCCGTTGCCTTGCCCATATGAGCTAAGCACCACGCCTTGAACTGAGGGCAGTCCCGGTTGCCATGTGCTGCCGACTGCAGAAAAGGAGAACAAAGCGGTTAGAATGTTTTCATAATGTCTTGCATCAGAATAAACAATTAAAGCCGCTTACCCATGCCTTCGCGTATCCCGTGAGGTCTCGGCTGCCCTGGTGGTGCGATGGTCCTGCCATCTTCAAACGCCTGTCCCGGTGAATATTGTGCTTCTCCTGCCACTCGGGAGAGCACCACTTGTCCACCATCTTCTCTCAGGCCTCTGTGTGATTATTACACCAACTAGGAGGCACCTGCAATTCAATGCCATTAAGGTAGAAGATCCAATGAAGCATGTTTATTCTCAGAAAATAAAAGTTTTGATGTTAGTTAGTTACCTTGAGGAAATCCTCCCTCTCCAACGTCATTGTTACGGCTTGCCTCTTGGTGACCTTTCGATGTTCGTAGTGGGCGTGGTAGTGCACGATAGCCTGGAGGCGCGCCTCGTAGTGAATGTCGTGCAGGAGCTTCTGGCAGGCTCGGTGGGCGTTACGCTCCGCCCTCACCTCAGTTCCCTCCTCGCACCTGTAGAAATCCTGCATATACACACATCAATTATTATGTCAGTATTGAAAATGCGATGAATTCAGTAATGTAGTGCCAGAAAGACTTACCCACAACTCGGCCTTCACCCGCTCCGCCTTGTTGTTGTACGCTCGGCCCAGGGTGTCCGGCTGGTCCGACGCGGAGTAGTAGTGCTCAAAGTGAAAAGCCGGCTCGTACTTTCCGGCATGCTGGACCATGCCGGGGAAGTGCTCCTTGCACAAGAGGCCGAGTATGCCATTGACAAGGCGTGAGTGGTTTCCACCGCCCACCAGGTCCCAACCCCTAAAAATAATTACAATACAATATTAGTTTCTATTGAGATTGCAACTAATCATAGGGAAATTAAGGGTCACGTCAAAAGCACTGACCTTTGTCCAGCGGGTCTAATCACTGGGCGTAGGTGTGGAGGTGGCCGGGGAGGGAGGGTCGACGGGCCTCGCAACCAAACCTTCGGCACGTCCTCTACACCTTCGTCGTCCTCCTCGTCCTCCTCCTCCGGCTCGTACTCCCCCTCCACCTCCTCACCCTCCACCTCCCTAGCATCCTCCTCCTCCTCCTCCTCGTCCTCGTCCTCCTCTGCCTCCACCGACTCGTCCTCCGAGTCCGGCTGCCTATAAGGCCGAAAGTCCGGGTCTTCTTCCTCCACGTACTCGTCCTCGTCGAAAAGCTGAATTTGTGGCATCGGCTCTCGAGGAGGCTCTCGACGCAGCTCTCGACGCCTGAAACTCCCCCAGCTCCTCCTGCCCGACCCCGACCCCGACCCCGACCCCTCCCCCTCCTCACTCGTCCTCTGGTACACGGACGACACCTTCCTCACTTTGCCGCCCGCCATATTTGTTCAGTCACCTGAAAATAAAAAAGAATGAACAAATTAGAACAAATAAGCAAGATATACTTAGAAACAGGCTAAAAAACATAACTACACATAACATAGCAAGATGTAACTTTAAAATATAAATCTAAAACATAACTAGAAAGTAACGTACATATTTTTCTAGAAATAATCATCATCATCAAGATTTTGTTCCTCATAATACTCATCATCACTATCCCGTGCATCAATTTCATCATGCCCATGCTCCAAAGGGGCAATGTCATCACTGTCATCATTTAAACATGGAAGTAGAACATGGAAACTAACGACATCGTCGCATCCTCGAGCTGTCCAATAAACGTGGACAATTCGAAACAGATACAGTTTTACATATGATATGCAGAGATCTGCATATCTCAAACTGTATCTCTTTCGAATGGGAGACGCCTAACTAGGTTACGTGACCTAAAACATGAAACGAAAAGACAAGTGTTCTATGTCTCACCTTGCTATCCGGCTAGCGTCGATGACGGTGAGCGTCAGCTAGCGTCGAGGAAGACGAGCGTCGACTCCTCTCCTGGAAAAATAACATAACAATTTCAATGAAAAATTTCGGCAGCAATTCCCCTGCTCGGTGAGGTTTCTAAAGCCCACCATCATATCGATTTAGTCACAAAGAATCACATTCACATATATAGAATCACATTCACTTTATAGAATCACACATTCATACAATCATATACATCCACAAATATAGAACAACCATCATATCAATTTGTATTTTTAAATTAACTCATTCCTACACATGAATCCAAATTTTCTACAAGTTTATACAATTTTTAATTCAAAACAAATATACCAAAAATAAAAAAATTACCTACGCCGAGGAGGACGACGGGCGTGCGGCGTGGTGGCGGGCCGGCGTCGGCGCGGCGAGGGAGGAGCCGGAGGAGGAGCCGGAGGGGCCCTCGCCGGCGGCGGCGACGGGGGACGAGGCGGCGCGGCGGGGAGCTTGGTTGGCCCCGGCGCCGGAGAGCGCGAGGCGGCGGCGCGGGAGGCGGGGGTTGGCGAAGAGCGGGTAGGGGTTGGGCGTGGCCGGGCCCGGCGGCTTGGGCGGCAGCCGCCGCGCGGAGAGGGAGCCGTCGGCGGCGCGCACGGGCGGCGGCGCGGAGAGGCGCCGCGCGCACGGGCGGCGGCGGTGACCCGAGGCGGCGGCGCGGAGAGGGCGGCGCGGACGGGCGGCGGCGTGGAGAGGACGGCGCGCGCACGGGCGGCGGCGGCGCGGAGCGGGCGGTGGGCACGGGGGTGGAGGAGGATATGAGTGGAGGATGACTCGAGGAATAGAGTTATGTAGTCCAGGTTTGCCGTGAGCTTCGATCTGGCTCTCGGCAAAGGCTGTCTTTGCCGAGAGCCAGATCTAGGCTCACGGCAAACACAGCCTTTGCCGAGAGCCTGGATCTGGCTCTCGGCAAAGACAGCCTTTGCCGAGAGCCAGATCGAAGCTTACGGCAAAGATTCAATTTTCAGTTCGAAAAATTTCAAACCAGGTCTGTGGATACAACTCTTTGCCGAGAGCCAGATCTAGGCTCACGGCAAACACTGCCTTTGCCGAGAGCCTAGATCTGGCTCTCGGCAGAGACAGCCTTTGCCGAGAGCCAGGACGAAGCTCACGGCAAAGATTCAATTTTCAGTTCGAAAAATTTCAAACCAGTTTGCTGTGAGCTCCTTTGAAAACTCTCGGCAAACAACTCTTTGCCGAGAGCCACAAGGCCGAGCTCACGGCAAACACCCTGTTTGCCATGAGCTCGCCTTGAGGCTCTCGGCAAAGAGTTGCTCCCCCATTAGTTTTTATTTTATTGTGCTCTCCGTTTCTTTTTTCTAAAGTGTTGGTGATACTGATCTTATTTTATATGATGAGTAAAATCATGAAGTCCTATTTGTTTACATATTATTTCATTATTTCATGTGTATTTTAGTAAATTTTCATTATTTCATGTATATATGAAGTAGAAATATATATCAAATTATTCTGAAAAAATACCAAATTTTGACATAGACCATATTATAGTGTCTATAATATGTGCAGAAAGTTTTGCATGCAAACTCAAATTTAAAGTTCCCTTTGAGTTCAAATTCTAGAGATCACATGTGATGTTTACGAAACTTCTACGGAGATGTTCGGATTTATGCATGGTTTGACACAAAATTGCCCGAAACCCCGTCTAACTTTTGCCACACTCTTAGTACACCAAATCATTGGATGTCTACAAAAATCATGATTTTCGGACTCCATTTGCTATTTTTAATAATTGCAAAACTATTAATCCACGTGGTTTTTTCCATGCTTTCATCGAAATATACTCTTATTTTGTTGGTAAGGCTTCACATCACACTTACTTACATGAATCTCATTAGTTAATTCCTTTTTTACCATTTTTCAAATCGTTTCTCTATTCAACTTAGAATTATTCCATAAACCCAACAAATTGATACAAAGAAATTAAAAATAGCAAACAAATTGGTAAAATAGTCAAATGCTCACATGTTGTACTTTGTAGGATGTGTGAACTAAGAAAATTTGTTTGGGCGTTGAAATGTGAAAAATGTGGGACACGTTTGCCGAGAGCCGCGGGGAAGCTCTCGGCAAAGATTTCCTTCGCCGTGAGGCTTTGGGAAGCTCTCGGCAAACCTTGCCTTTGCCGAGAGGCTTCGGAAAGCTCTCGGCAAAGAGGCTGCCACGTGGCCATGCCGGCCCGACTGATGCCGCGCCACGTGTCCAGTTTTGCCGAGAGGACGTCCACTGCTCTCGGCAAAGAACCCTTTGCCGTGAGCTCCTTGTAGGCTCACGGCAAAGAGGTTGACGGCCGTTAGCCGTCCCACACGCCGTCTCTGGCGGCGAGAGCACGAACGTGGCACGTGATCACGTATGCCGAGAGGACCTAGTTTGCCGAGAGTCTCTTTGCTCTAGCTCTCGGCGAAGTTTGCGTTCGTCGAGTGCTCAAACTTTGCCGAGAGCCCAACCTTAAGGGCTCACGGCAAACATTGTTGTTGCCGACGGTTTTCTCTTTGCCGAGAGTCTTGGGGCGTGGCTCACGGCAAACGTCTTCTTTGCCGAGAGCCCGACGTTTGGCTCACGGCAAAGATTTAAGCTCTCGGCATATTAGGATTTTCCGGTAGTGAGTATTGTATTTTTGATGTTTCACTTACTAATTTGAAATGTTGCACAATATTTTGTTTTTACCGTATAGCGATGTTACAACTGTGAACTCGTCATGTTGCAAATGTGATATGTGCGATGTTGCAACTGTGAGTTCGTGATAGGAATGTTGCACTTAACATGCATCTAATGTTGCGAGCTCTCCACGGGCGATAGCGTTTCAGATATTTCAAGTGAACAATGTTACAAATACGTTTCATGCGGGATGTTACAAAAACTAAAATCTGCGATGTTTCGATGTTGCATGTTTCACCCATATATTGCATGTTTCACCCGAATGTTACATGTTTCACCTGAATGCCGCATGTTTTAGTGTCATATGTTTCAAAAATAGATCCAATGTTATATGCAACATGGCGCGACCGTGCTTGCAACAACGTCCGATGCTGACGTCCGGGCGCTAGCAAGTCCCTTTATCCTCTCCCTCTATAAGCCTTCGTTCTTCCAATCTTCCCCACGGAAACCACCACACGTCCACACGCACTCTTCCCTTCCCCGTCCATCATGCACGCCGCTCACCACTAAACTCGCGACGGCGCACGGGCCTTGAGCTCTCCGTCGGCGATCTGCTACCCTTGAGGCTCAAGCTCCTCCAACTCCCCTGCCTAGATCCCATCGGCGGCGCCCACTCCCTCGAGCACTCTCCTCGCCGGCTCCTTCTATGTTCAAGCAGCGAGTGCGTAGATCCTCGACGACCCGGCGGCTCGAGGGCGAGATCCTTTGTCCAGCGCCGTGCATCGAGGAGCTGTGGCGGCAATCTGACCCTAGCTGGCGCGAAGGAGGAGGCCCCACGGCCCGCGGGTGAGCTCTGGCACCGTTGCGTCATCGTGCTCCATCCCCGCGTGTAGCCAGGCTTTGTACCCTTCCCCTCCACGCCGCAGATCTCCGTCGTCAGGCTTTGGCCCTCCATGATTTTCTCTGTGATTATTTTTTTTGTATTTCAATGTTGCAGTGATTCACCTTAATGTTACAATTATTACATATGGATGGTGCATGTTGCAATGTTTCAAATATTGAGGCAGCTTCCTTCCCGTATTGCATGTTGCAACCACACCGACCGATGCTACATTGTTTCATTTGTTGCAAGCTCCCCATGATCAATGTTGCATATGGTTCTTTCTCGAATGTTGCAACCCATCGTAGACGCAGCCCGGTTTGTTGCAAGCTACCAAGTCCGTCCCGCTTTAACCGTCGCCGGGGAACAGGAATTCGCCTCACAGACACACATCCCGAGCGACTGTTAAATAGGGACAGAGGGTGTACACGATTAATGTTGAGGTTGATTCTTTCCGGAACAAATGTTCAACCCATCATAGACGACACTCTGTCTGTTGCATTCTCCCCATGGAATGTTGCAACGCACCACAGATGCAACATCTTTTGTTGCAAGCAAGCCCCACGATCAATGTTGCGTTGGCTGATTTCTCAGATCGAATGTTGCAACCCACCGTAGATGCAGCCCGATTTGTTGCAAGTTACAACGTTCGATGGTGTGGCAGTTGATTTCCTGGAACCAATGTTGCAACAGGACCGTCCGATGCTACGCGCCCGGAGGACCGGACGTCTGGGCGGTAGCAGTTCCCTTCTCAATTCTCATGGAAGAGTCAAACGTCTCTTCGTCCTCGATTACTTGATTTACTTCGTAGTTATTTTAACTAGATGAATGCAGTAGCAGCTGCGGATTATTGAGACAATTCCTTACTTGTTCCTGAAAAAAAAGTCTCCGTTCCTTCCTTGGCCCTGAAAAAGTTTTCGTTCCCTATTAGGCCAAAAGTTTTCATCCATTCTTTTTGTGACTCTGCCATCCAATTAAAGGGTTAACACCGTTAACCAGGGCGCAAAAAGACATTTTTGCCCCTGAACATGAAAAGTTATCGCTGAAAGCTATTTTTTTGGGGGGCAAGTAATTATTTTGAGCATTTTGACAAGTAATTATTTTGAGCATTTTTCTGTGCCATTTCATATTATTTTTAACATACAAATAGGCGATAATTATGTCCAGAAACAGCCTCCAACAATAACCTTTCATTTTTAGGGGCAAAACTGTCTTTTTGCGTCATGGTTAACAATGTTACCCCTTTCAATTGGACGGCAGGTCAACGAAAGGAATGGTTGAAAAAACTTTTGGCCTTGTAGGGAACGGAAATTTTCTAGGAGCCAAGGAAAGGAACAAGGACTTTTTCCAGGGCCAAATAAGTTATTAACTCATTACATTTTCAGCTAGCAAAACCACTAACATTTTCAGCTGGTGCTTTACTATAAATTAATCGAATCATTCTTGTTTGAATATAACATAAATAGCATTAGAAACATTCTCGTTTGAGTGTATTTTGTTAGAAAAAACTCATAGTGTAGCCACCAGTTAAAATATTTTATTTTTACGGAACGACGAGGGCCTAATCAAATTCAGCCCTGAAAAATTTCCAATTCTCTAGTAGGGTGGCCCAATTGCACGCTTCAATCTATAGATGTACAAAAAGCCCGCAGCCCAATAGCCCACCCAGAAGCCTGGATTTTTGGCCCGGCCTAAGCCTAGCCTGGCCCGATCTTTTGCGGGCCCGGGCTTGCTCGACCCGTTACCTGGTGCCAGGTCTGGGCCGTTACCTCGGCCTGCAGGCCAGCCCGGCCTGGCCCGCTGGAAAGAGGACGGGCTGGTTAGGGCCTGGTGTCTCCTCCATCCGGGGCTCCTATCCATCTTCAACATTTTGATTGTGCTAACTTAACAACGTGAATGAAATATCTCAACATTATATTTGAACATGTTCAACATTTGAGACTCAAAATGTTGAAACTACACATATAAGATGTTGAAGTAGAAATTAATAAATGTTGAAACTATAAATTTAGAATATTGAACACTGAAACTCTGTTTTTTTTCTATTCGCGGGCTATGGGCCAGCCCGACCCTTTATTTGTGCCCGGGCTTTCCGGGCTAGCCCGGCCCAAAAATGGCCCGCAGGCCCGGGCTTGGGCTGTCGCCTCAGCCCGTAGGCCAGACTGGCCCGGCCCGGTGGGAGGTAGGGTCGGGCCTGACCCGACCTGTTTTTACTGGGCCACCCCGGGTCCGGGCAGCCCATTTGTACATCTATACTTCAACCCCACCCACGGCCCACCACCGCCCTTCCTTGGTACTTTTTCTAGGCCCAATAACTATCTGCTTTAATTTTCTGCTTCCAGTAGAAATGGCTGGTTCCTATTTTTCAGTGGCCCAAGGCCCAGCTTACAGTAGACACGCTGGTTTGTTTGCTTTCTGCCCACTGAACCACGGCCCACCGTTTTTTTCTAACCATTCTAGACATCATATACACACAACAAATAATTTAACTAAAATAGCCACTCAGTTTCTGTAAAAAAAAGACATTCAGTTTGGTTTAAGACTTAAGAGAGAGACCGAGAGAGAGAGTCTACTTGTTGCTAACAAATAGAGTCTGTTCAGATTGTAGAACAAAACACTGTAGCTTTAGGAAAACATTATAGTTAAGTTCTGTGAAACGTGTTTTCTGAAAGGGAGGAGTAGTTGAATAGTGAAAAGTTAGAATAAAAAATGATTAGTTTAAAATCCGAACATGACCTAAATAAATCAGAGCATATGACAGCTATGTCCATCAGTCCATGGAGAGTCTGAGCATAGAGTATGATATCATTTAGCGTGCTTCTGGAGGGAAACGAGCTCGTGGGGCTGAATCAGATGGGTCAATGCCTAGCTTAGCGTGCTTTGATTCATATGGTTGTCAGCGGGCTTTCCTCTTAATTAGCTTATGCAAGCATCATATCGCCATGGAATGAATAAATCTACATACGCGCGCAGGGCTGATAAATTAACAACAAGATCAATCAATAATTCGATTTAATTAACATCCAGTGGCACATCTCTATTGTTTTCATTTCCCTACCACTAGCTGTCTCCAAGAAATTATTGGATGGCATCGTATGTACACAAGTTTTTGACCAAGGTGTACGTAGTCCTTTAACAATTATACTAACCCAACAAGCAAGACCTAGAAATATCTTACTAAAATGGCAACTCTACTCAATGTGCCCGTAGGAGAATTGGAGCATAGGATGCGCGTCAAGGCGGCATATGCATATCCTGTACAAGCTTTGCATCAAGATCTACAACTTGTGTATATGAATTTAAAGAATAGTGTACCAGGCATCGAGATCTACAACCTTGTATATATGCACATCTCGATGCAAAGCTTGTACAGGATATTTTTTTCACCAATAAATTGTCCGGCGACCCCCTCTTAATTTTCTCTCTAGTTCCGCCACTG
Source organism: Digitaria exilis (assembly GCA_015342445.1). Classification (NCBI taxonomy): domain Eukaryota; kingdom Viridiplantae; phylum Streptophyta; class Magnoliopsida; order Poales; family Poaceae; genus Digitaria; species Digitaria exilis. The sequence goes on along the minus strand of JACEFO010002062.1, from coordinate 136,114 downwards.
GTGTACCCTATGTACCATCCATCGCGGAATGTAAAATTTTCCTTCTAAACTTGACACTGAAATAATATATATGTATAAACCTGTTTTTCAGCCATGTAGCTTATTAGAACGAGTCCACATGTCAAATACTACATCGTTCTTTCCTCCTCCTCTGGTTTAGCACACAGAGATAATGTCCTCGTCATTGCAAAGTTTTTTGATATACCTCACGTACAGGGCTTTTAACCTGGGTTTGTAAACCCCCTACTCCAGGAAAGTGAATTAGGAGTATACATGCAGGATTGATGCCTAGTATTGAGATTGTTTGCCACTATTTTTTTTTTCATTCAAAACCGTTGTGGAGATGGGGGGCATCACAGCGAGTTGAACCATGAACCAAGAGTTCCTTCACTCATCTTATTGCTAGGTTTCGTAACGTGATTTCCAATAGTGGCATGTGAATAACATTCATCTAATTTGATACATGAAACTAAGTATCTCCCAACACAATGTTTCACTTTATGGATTTTTTCATTAGTTAGCATATCACTAAAAGATTTCATCTAAGTGACCAATTGGTGTTGATGAGTATGTGAACACGAGACCTAAACTTTCCAGATCAAATGGAGTTCTCTTGATTTCAAAACTCCTGGTCACCGTGCTGGTGTAGCATACCATGCCATTTAATGAGACTAAAACTCATATGAAACTTACATTGAGTACCATATAGCATATTTGCAGATTGATCAATGTTATCAAATAGGGAAGGCCTGTGAGAAATTATCAGTCTGTACCCCTACATTATGGCTTCCGATTTTTTTTATATATAGATGCCAGGTCTTGGGGTTGAACGACTTCCTTTCCTTCCGATTGGGCGAACAATGGCATGTGCTCATGAGCTGATGGACGCGTCGACTTCCTTTGCTGGTCCCTTTAGTGCTTACTTTGATAATCAGGAAACAAATACAAGACTTGTGGAAGGAGTCCCTAACATTAAAAACCTAACATTAAAAAGCATCTGTACAAATTTTAGCCGAACCCTGCCAAAAAAAAAAAATCACAAGGGTCAGCCCCTTTCATATGTTAGCATAGCATACTATACAATTAATACTTGTTACTTGTTAGCCGTAGGGATGGACCAACTTAAATAGTAGCCTTTGGGGTGCCACTTGGGGTTGTAGAAAGGCTTCCTCCACTCCGAGACTGCCCATGTTTTCTTTGGCAACTTGGCAGAACCATGGGGCGGGGGTGATGAAGATGTCCATCTTGCAAAAGGATCGAGCTGACGAAAGGGGCGCGCGGCACCGGATCTCGATCTACTAAGCCTGCGTAAGGTTTTCTATGGATACAAGGTGTCACTTGCCGATTGGGTGCTCAACTGCAGGTCAACCGATTCCTTGTCTTAACGGATACAAGACTACGAACAACTTGGAGAATCCCTCAACTAGTATATATATAAATTGAGAAACTAACAAGACTTAGAGAAATGGTCCGAATACATTAATCCCAAACGTGAGTACAAATAGAAGTCAAAGCCCATGGTTGTGAGCACACAGCCATTTGTGCCCGATCTGTCGTCGGTAAAGCATATATCACCACCCGTGTGTTCGACGATCGAGCCAAGAGAGAGCTATCATGGAGGGAGCAGCCCAGTCCCTTGTGGCCAATGTTAGGCAGGCGCTGGGAGACGAGTACCGGCTGCTCTCCGGCGTCGGCGGCGAGGTCACCGAGCTGCGCGACGACCTGGCCACCATGAACGCCCTCCTCCGCATGCAGTCCGAGGCGGACGAGGGCGCCATGGACCACTTCGACCAGGAGTGGATGAAGCAGCTCCGCGAGCTCGCCTACGACGCCGAGGACAGCGTCGACCTCTACAAGCTCCGCGTCAAGTGCCGCCATGGAGACGGCATGGCTGCCTTGTGGTTCAAGATGGTACACCTGGCCAGGACGCTCACCCAGCGCCACCGCCTCGCCGGCGAGATCCGTGACCTCCGCGCCCGTACCATCACCATCAGCGAGCGCCACGCGCGGTACAACATTGACCGCAAGGCGCTTCGTAGCTCCGCAACTTTTGCTCCTGTGGTAGGACTGCGGTCTATGCCTGAGCTCCGGCGTGATAAAAGCCCAGATCACAACAATCAGTTTATTGACATTGGAGACCAGGCTGGAGCCTTTGCCAAACGGCTGAAGGAGGATGAGCACGATTTCAAGGTGTTCGCCGTCGTTGGCTTCGGGGGAGTCGGCAAGACGACCCTGGCCATGGAGGTCTGCCAGCGACTTGCGGCGGACTTTCCATACCAGGCGATGGTGTCGGTGTCCCAAACATTCCAGCCCGACAGGGATCTCGAGAAGCTGCTCAAGGGCATTCTTCAGCAGGTCGTCACGCCAAAAATGGACGATGGGAAAGGGGTCAAGGAAGAGAAGGATGTTGGCATCAGCGAATTGGGAGCCTATCTCTCCGACAAGAGGTATGTACATTGTCCCAAATGTGATTGTGTAAATTTTAATTTCTCAATTGGTTGTGATTGTTAAGCTCAAACATCTAAAAAAATAGTTGGAAGGATGTCCATGAGTAGTGTACAGTAGTTACAAATTCTGTAATGCTTTGCGCAAGTCATCCACAATCAGTAGTCTTGTACACTTGTTAACAATTTTCTCTAGGGAAAGGTCCGGTTAAAACCCTTTGTATGCCGTAAAAGTCTTATTTTCAACCTACAACTTTAAACCGGACAAATTTGATCCTTTAGGTAGTTTCAAATGTGGGTTTTCTAATTTTATGGAATTTTTTTAAAACAATTTGTAGACTTGAAAATTTATAACTAATTTATTTTAACTCAAATAATATAAAACAATTGTCAAAGGTTTTCTAAAAATGTAAAGTACCATCGATACAATGTTTAAAGTTATTGAGAAAGGGTCCAGACTTCTTTAAAATGGAACCCCTTTTGTACAAATAATGAGATCTTAACATAAAATAAAATTACATTGAGGCATGCCACTAGGTCAATATCATTTTTCTTCCTTGCATCCGATAAGGTCCATTGCGTCATAAAACTCCATGGGACGTTGTCGGCGAATTATGCTGACAAGGTCCTCGAGGGGGTACCCCGAGAGGAGGGTTCAGGGAGAAGTCATCGAGAATCAAGAACCAAAGGTGACAAGCGACGATTTAGACAGGTTCAGGCCGCAATATACGTAATACCCTACGTCGTGTTTGGTGTATCTTGTATTGATTGGTGTGTTTTGAGGGGGTCCCTGTCTCCCCTCATATATGCCGGAGGACAGGGTTACATAGAAACCGTATAGGAACAGGAGACTTTTACAAGTTAATCTCTAATTTCCTAATACAGTACTTCCTCCGTCCCAAATTGTAAGTCGTTTGACTTTTTTGACCCTAACTTTGACCACTCATCTTATTAAAAAAATATACAAATGTAGTCACATTTAAGTCATTCTTGAAACTCTTTTATTACTAAAGCTAGCCATAACAAAAAATATGATATTTTGTGAAAAAATTTGAATAAGACGAGTGGTCAAAGTTGGGGTAAAAAAATCAAACTACTTACAATTTGGGACTTGGGAGTATATCATAACCGACTAGGACTAATCCTTGTCTTGACCGTCAAGTCTTGTACGTGGGCTGGCCCATATAGCGGCCTGCCAGGGTTGTTTAGTCCTTGAGGACTCTACACCATATGGCCCATATCGCAGTTTCCACTAACAAAAGATTCTAAAGTTATTTAGGTATTATTTGTTCATGTTGCTAGTGTTTTATAGTATTTTTCTAAGAAATACTAGGAGTTGAAATAAATAAGATGAAAAAACTTCAATTAGTGTACCAACATATACATTACATTTTCAAAAAAACAATTGGCACTTGTTTCATATTTGTTTGACTTAAAATGAATTAGTTATGAATTGTTTAGATTAAATTATTTTTTTATCATTAAAAAATAGAAATCCACCTTTGAAACCAATCAAAGGGAATATTTGCCAAATTCAATAGTTGGATGCTCCTTTATGTCCAGTTTCGTAGTCTTAGGTTGGAAATTAGACTTTCCTTCTAGTTAGAGGATTAAACAAGATTTTACCCTTCTTACTATTAATAATTGGAGGCTCTATTTCAAGCACAACGTGAAGCCATATAATATCCTAGGTTTACACTAGAAATTCTCACGAAAATTAGAAACATTCAGCCATCAATAAAAAACTCTAATTATAAAAGTAGGCAAAAGTAACCCCAAAAAGGAAAAAGTCCATTTTACTCCACCTGTTAGCTTTGTCCATCCCACCCCCTAATTTAAAAGTTGGTTTAATTTGGTCCCTTCTCATTTGAAACGGCTTAAATTAACCCCTAAGCAGGATTTACACATAAATTAGGCTAGTGGATGAATGCTGGAGCGGTTCAACCAGAATTTGAAGCCGGTCATACGCATACGTGGACAAGCCGAGCTAACATATTGAGCACGGTAGAGCCTAGCCGGCCTGACAAGGTAACTGCAGGTAGAGCCGAGCCAACCTGTTTCATAAGGGCAGTCTCAGTAGGGGTTTCGTGGGCAATAAATACAGTGCCATGTAGGCACTTTTTATGACAGGACAGTGTATTAATGAAGAGAAAAGTGGAATGAGTTTTATGGGGATGAAACTCTTTATACACAACTACGTAACATACCTTGTGTCTTGCATGTCACCTATAAAACAACAATAGATAAAACTATACATTAAGAGAGGGTATTTCATCCAAATTTCAAATATTTTTAGATGACGTGTCACTCTAGGTAATCGTGTCCATGAAACTTGCATTGAGATTGGCCACAACTGAGCGGTATGACTTCATTCTGAAAACAAATGAAGGTTAATGCATGTTGACCAGCCAACAGTGCACTCGCATGCACATACAAACACAGAGCCATCTAACTACACTTTTTTTAGATGAAAGTGCTACAAAACTACTGTGACACGAGTCCCTCATGTGATGCAGCGAAAAAATTGTCACAATATAATAAAACTATTAAACTAGATAATAATGATAAATATATATATCTTTAAAGTATTGCTTTGGAATGTTTAATAGATGGAAAGGATAATGACGTAGCTAGATTATTAGAATAATTAGCTACACACCTTATTTTTATATGGAAAAAGTCCAATTTAATACCCTCAAGTACGGGCTAGGTTTACATAATAACCCCTTAAAGTAATAAAAGGTTTACTTAACCCTTTGCTTTTGCTAAACCGGATCAAAATACACCTTTTAACGCATAACTTAAAATCAGTTTTTGCTAAGTAGGCATGGCATGCCAACGATCCTACATGGCAGAACAAAGTTTAGATCTACAGTGCCTCTTCCATGCTATCTAATCCGAACTTTAACAATTCGCCACCCCTCTCTCTCTCAAGATTCACAGGCCACCTCTCTGTTTTGTTCCGAGCAGCTCGCGGCCTCGCGCGCACGCTGCACCTCGCCCTGCCATGTTGTCTGTTGCGCTGTGCTCCGGGCATCTGTGCGAGTGCGACTGTGTCCCCACGTGACACCTAGCTGTGCCCTGTACGGCACCCGACCGTGCCCCTGCCACCGCCGTCGATTGGTACACGAGCTCTCGCGCCAGCAATGAAGACAGCAACACGACAGCTGATGAGCAGAGGAGCAATCTGCTTTGGGTACTATAATAATCAGTCGTCTATAATATACAATGCAGGAACTATCCCTGCCTATTAGGTTTTTATTTTTTAATTCCACCAAATCATGAAAACCGGCTTCAATTATTTGTGGAAGGTGTGTTTTGGCCCGGTTTAGCCAAACGAGGGTTATGTAAACGTACCTTTTGTTACTTTAGGATGTTATTTGGACATAGGTCATACTCAAAGGTAGTAAATTGGACTTTTTTTTCTTTTTATATTAACTCTAATTAGCAGGTGCGCAACAGCACATGTTGATAGGCTAGTTTCTCAGATAGAAGCGAGTTTTTAGCCTAATTGAGACATTTCTTGAAAGTTGTTTTATTGGTTAGAAAATTTTCGTTGGAGATTTCATTGGTGCTAATTCCGCCCCTCCCTTATTGTTCTAATTAGACTATAAAAGTCTCGGTCATTTTAGAAGAAGAAAAATACTAGGAAGGTGCTTAATATGTTGTATTGAATGTTGAAATTCTGATCGTAGGTCCCATCATATATATTCTGGATGCAATACAGCTGAACTAACCATAAAAACATTCCAACTAAACAGGTACCTCATTGTGATCGATGACGTATGGACCACACAGGCATGGGAGGCAATTGAATATAAGTTAGTAGCGGCACAGACCAACAACAATTGTGGTGGCAGAATAATCGTCACCACTCGGATTGAGGCTGTGGCCGAAGCATGCAGTACTTTTAGTACTGTTAGCGGACGTTATATCCATCATATGGAACCCCTCAAATTGGAAGATTCCAAGAAGCTGTTCCTCAGCAAAGCATTTGGCAAGATGGATGCCACTTATCCCGAAGAGTTGAAAGAGGAGATGGACAAGATTCTGACAAAATGCAGCGGGATACCATTGGCCATCGTTAGCGTTGCTAACATTTTGGCAGGGTATACAAGCAAAGACAAGTGGGAAAGAGTATGCAAATCAATGGGTTCTGAGATGGTTGCTCATCCTTCACTTGAAGGGATGAGGCACATTGTCGGACTGAGCTACAACCACCTGCCACATGAGCTCAAGCGGTGCATGATGTATCTTAGCATCTTCCCGGAGGACTACGAGATCAAGAAGGACCGACTCGTGAGCAGATGGATTGCTGAAGGATTAGTTCTAGAGAAGCGGGGCTGCACCCTGACGGAAGTTGCAGAGACCTACTTGGATGAGCTTGTGAGCAGGAACATGGTCGTCCGACGCTTCGATGAGATTTTTAGGAATGTGGAGTGGTACCGGGTCCATGACGTGCTCCTCGAGGTCATGGTGTCCAAGTCCCTTGAGTCCAACTTTGTCAGCCTGCTAGGAGAACAATATGCAGGGGTGTCGTATGATGACAGGATCCGTCGCCTGTCCATTCAGGGGAGTTCTTCTTCCTTGGGCATCGAGCACGGGATGGAAGTGAAGCACGTCCGATCATTGAGCATGTTCCAGCTCCAGGAAGGGCACAAGCTGCTGGACAACCTCGACAAGTTCGTGCTGCTGCGGGTACTTGACCTGGAGGGCTGCAAGGGAGTAACTGATCAACATGTGCTCCATGCGTGCAAGCTGTACCTGCTAAGGTTCCTAAGCTTCAAGGGCACTGAAATCAGCAAGGTGCCACCACAAGTCAAAAAGCTCGAGCATCTGCAGGTGCTTAATTTCCAAGGCACAAGCATCGGTGATGGCGGGCTATCGGACAATGTGACCACCCTCAAGAAGCTCGAGCGCCTGCTGTGCGATGGGTGGGTCCTACCCAAGGGCATCGGGAAGATGAAAGCGTTGCGAGAGTTGGACGCAGTGAGACTGGAAGACGGTGTCGAGATAGCCCAGGAGCTAGGTGAGCTCGAACAGCTTGAAGCCATAACGATCGACGTTGGCGTCTCCGTCAGCAAAGAAGTTCGGCAAGCGCTCGCCCCATCCCTGAGTAAGATGTACTCCCTCCGGCGTTGTTGGATCTTCTCGGACGACAAAAACCTCGAGTTTCTCCACGACCTCCGCACGCCGCCACGACGACTTCAGGAGTTTCGGATCGGCGGCAGGGTTGGCCCATGCCTTCCCGCCTGGATCGGGCAGCTCACGCACCTCGTTAGGTTCACCATGTGGTGTGCACGGCTGAGTGGTGACCAGCTGTTGGGCGTCCTGTTCAAGCTGCCCTGCTTGAAACGCATCGACATGGATGTAGTCTGCTGCGTAGACCGCGAGCTGGTTGCACGAACCAACTATAGGTTCCCGTCGCTCGTCAGCCTGGATGTGTCCGCCGGCTGGATTGAAGAGCCCGAAGAATTCCGGTTCGAGCAAGGGTCCATGCCAGAGCTCGAGCGATTTGCGATTGATTTTTATGAACGCCAGGACCAGGTAAGCATTGTGGGCATGGAGCACCTAACCAACTTGAAGGAGGTACGGCTCACGGGCAACAAGAGTAGCCCTGCACTTGAGCATGCACTGCAACAAGTGAAGGCTGAGAAGAGCAAGCGGGAAGAGTCCCATCAGTTTCAAATCGTAGTCAAATACTGGGGTTGATTGTTGGGCCATTTTTTTCTTTATCACTGTTGTCCCTTTTTATATTCCGATGTAATTTCCATTTTCCAAATTTAGAAACCGTACTCCTTTTTACCTCCTCGCGTGCAGGAAACCTTTCATCGCAATAGCAAGCAAAATACACTGCATTGATCAACGCTGACTTCTTTAGTTTACAACACTTCATTTAATCCATCGCAAAGGCCAAAGGGGCTTGGCCGTCAATTGGAAACGTGCAGACAAGCTGTCGTTGTCAAATATTACGATTGATTGCTCCGCCGTTTTAATTTCTCTCTCTCTCTCTATATCACCGTCACTTTTTTGTATTAAGACGTATTTTTTCAAAAAAGAAGTTCAAATTTAGCCATCGTCACCGTTTATATTTGTTAGTATATGCTAGTTCCATTTGCGACAATAAATCAGTTTAGTGCAACTAAGGAGTTGTTTGATTCGGCAATTTTGGCCCGTGGTCCATTTACATGCCAATTTTGGTTTGGCTGGCCCGCGTAACCGGCTGTACTGTAATCAGATACTGGCTCGTGCAATGCTAATAGGGGCTCCCCTATCACAGGGTAAGAGGATATTTAGGGAAAATAAAACAAAAGGCTTTCTAAATAAAAAAGACACTTGCATACAAAAAATTGAATTCGCACCCAAAATAAATGCACCACCATGACTGCATCAAACAAAATATGAACCTATATTTCAATGGTTTTATTTTAAAGAAGATTTAATTTCCTAATAAATTCAATAAATCCTAGAAAATTCATTTAGGCCTTAATTGAATCCAACCAATTCTCCATATTCAGAAAAGGGCTTTCGAGTTGAAGTATCTCTAACTGCCAACCCCTTAGGGTTGTATGAAGCGTGGTCGTTTCCAACCATTAAGGGTGTGTTTGGTTAAAGAGTGAGATAGAATGGGATGGTTCCATTCCAAATTCTAGGATTGGACGGTTCCATTTATGTGTTTGGATGTAAGGATGGAATGGTTGTATTTATATGTTTGGTTGGAGGGATAAGAATTTGTTGGCTCATGTTCCGTTAACCACCGTTATGGTGGCCCCTACCTGTCAGCCACAATGGCTCTTCTTCTCCGTCCCCTTCTCTTCCCTAACCTTCCATCGCTATCGCCGGAGATTCCTGCGGCTGCCCTGCCGCCCGGCCACTGCAGCGCAGCCCGTGCCAAAACTGATCAGCTGTGGCATGCCATGAGGGGCAGTTTCATTCAATCCGAATCACACGAGAAAAGAAAAGGGCAAGTCCAATCAATGATTCAATCGAAGACCATTGCAGCTTGCTTGTTTCGGCCTGCACATCGAATTCACCCAGCAGGCCAGAAGAGCTCGTGAATCCGGTCAGCGCTTCCTTGCAGCTGTTCCTCAACTCGCGAATCCTTCCACGAGCTGCAGCTCCTCCACAAGCCTTGCGCCTTCGCCTCGTGTTGCCTCCGGCCGCGCTAAGATCTGAGCCTCCGATTTCTGCCGCCCACCATGATTTGAGCCTCCACCTTGAGTCCGCTCTGCTCGCTCGGATACGCGCCTCCGGCCTCCGCCTCGCACAAGCTCCACCCGCGAAGTCCACGAGGTGCTCCGTGCGTGGGCAAGAGGACGACAGCGCTCACCCCGTCCAAGCGGGACGAGTTCGTCCGGGCCCTTTTGGGAATCAATTGGTGGACTAGAATGAGCGTTATATGTCCATGGCGGGTAAAGAAGTAATGATCAAGTGAGTGGCCCAAGCATTACCATCTTACAGTATGGGAGTTTTTAAGCTATCACTTACCCTTTGCGATAAATATATATGCAACTGATTAGACAATTCTTCTGGGTTGCAGAGAATAGAAAAAGGAGGACACATTGGGTTGCATGGGACCAATTGGTAATGCCAAAATGTGCAGGTGGTTTGCGATTCAGAGATTTGAGACTCCTTAACCAGGTCCTCCTGGCCCGAAAGGGATGGAGGCTCTTGTATTACACTGACAGTCTTTGCGTAAGATTGCTGAAAGCAAAATACTACCTGAATGGTGATATTTAAATATGGTTTTCGCGAGCAATGCATCACCAACATGGAGGGCAGTGGAATATGGACTGGGGTTGCGGAAAAAGTGGTTTAATTTGGAGACTGGGCAATGGCAATCAAATCAGAATATGAAGAGATAATTGGTTCCCCAGCCTACAATCTATGAATGTAGTCGCTCGACCACGTCGGCCTTGTGTTCGTTGGGTTTGGGACCTTATTATCTCACAAAACTACAATGAATGGGATGTGGATATGGTAAGTGTTGACGACCAAAAATGGCTCCCGCCGATCAGGCTGGGACAGCCGGTCTAGACCGCCTATACACGCGGTTAGACCGGCTGGGCCCTGTAGCTGATCTGGCAATGTGCCAGGCGGTCTAACCGTGTGTCACAGGCGGTCTGACCGCCTGTCCCCGAGTCCGAGTAGAATCAGGTTTTTACACGTTTTTAGATCTGTACAAAGACTTCCTTGCGGGGCAAGACCTCCCCACCCTATAAATATAAAGGGCCGTGGCCGATTGAGGACCTCTACCCAATCGTACAAATCATTATTCTACTTTTTATCTCCAAACCCTAGCTTTTCCAACCCTTTTGCTTTCCTTCTTCGTCTCCGCGATGTTTTAGGACGTTCTAAGTGGCCGTGCCGACCTTAGAACAACCCTAGATTCGCAGCCTCCGACGGGGTCCCTCCCGAGGTTGTGATCGTAGGCTTTCGCGGCGCCTCTGTTACAAACGGTCTGACCGGCCCCCACAGGCGGTCTGACCGGCTGCTCTCTGGAGTTCCGGCGAGGAGAATTCGACGACCGCGCGATCTAGCGCTTTCGTGTGTTGACCAAAAGTGCGTCAACAGTAAGGGATGTTTTTCATAAAATAGATGTTGATGAAGTATTGAAAATAAAGCTCCCAACACGGAGAACAGATGATATAATAGCATGGAACTATGAGAAGACATGCCTGTTCTCATTGGCTGCATGCATACAAAATGCTGGAATGTGGCCATCAACTAGCTCAACTTCTAATAGAAGTGTAATGTGGATGAAAATTTGGTCCAACCAAGCACCCCCAAAGGTCAAATCATTTGCCTAGCGCCTCGCTCGAAATGCCTTGTAAACAAATGTAAATAAAATGAGATGAAATGTCATGGAGTACAATACATACGATGACTTCGGGAAATTTGGATCGGTGGCACGGTTGGCCCATGCCTGCCCGCCTGGAACGAGCAGCTCAGTAGCTCACGCATCTCGTTGAGTTTCACATGTGGTTTGCACGGCTGAATGGTGACCAGCTGTTGGGCGTCCTGTTCAAGCTGCCCTGCTTGAAGCGCATCTCCGCGGGGCTACTCTGCTGCGTAGACCGCGAGCTGGTTGCACGAACCAACTATAGGTTCCCGTCGCTCGTCAACCTTGAGGTGTCCGCCTGGAGGACTGAAGAGCCCGAAGAATTCCGGTTCGAGCAAGGGTCCATGTCACAGTTCACGCGATTTGAGATTGGTTTCTATCGACGGGAGCACCAGGTAAGCATTATGGGCATGGAGTACCTAACCAACCTAAAGGAGGTACGGCTCACGGGCGACAAGAGTAGCCCAGCACTTGAGCTCCGGAGTTGTTGCATCTCCTCGGACGACGACAAGCTCGAGTTTCTCCACGACCTCTGCAAGCCGCCACGACGACTTCGGGATCTTTGGATCGCCGTCACGGTTGGCCCATGCCTGTCCCGCCTGGATCGGGCAGCTCACGCACCTCGCTGTGTTCGACATGTGGCATGCACGGCTTTTTCAGCTTCCGTTTGGACCATCATATCTATACCTACTCCTAAAGCACGTAAGGTAGGGCTCACCTATCAGGTGAAGTCTTTTTTTTTTTTGTCAAACTCGCGTACTAGCGGGCGCTTGTTCCTCTGCTATCTGAATCTGATCTGAAGACGGCAAAAATGCAACAACACAGCCACATCTTGATTCGATCCAGACACGATAAGGACACGATTCGATCTGGAGACGGGATCAATCCAAATACGAAGGCAGTAAATACAAGAGAGGGGATTCAAAATTAAAATCAACAACCATCAGCGAGAACCAAAACAACTAATCTGCTGCGACTCCTTTGAATCGATCTCCGCCGGCGTGAATTGATCTCGAGCCACAGCCTTACCACTGCAGTTCACTGCTCCACCTACCGCTGCCGTCTCCCTGTCCTTCTGCGCTCCACCCGGCACGCATCCATGGGCTGCCACACTGAGGGCTGGAGGATTTTATAGTTGCCGTCATGGAGGCACAACGAGACAGAGGGGAGGAGAGGCGAGGTGAGGAGGCGCATGGCATGGGAGCTTCAACGGCTTGACCTCTAGGCCCTCCACCGGCGCCAGCACTTGCTCACCGGTGCGGCTTGCCGTGAAGCAGAAGCTGCGCATAGGAGTTGAAGCGACCACAGGTCCATCGGTGGAAAGGATAAGGGTCAGTACATATTTACACTAAAGAACCTGCAGTTGTTGTAAATTTCACCATGAACATACTCATTACATAATTGTACATAAAATCTACTAAACTATTCGGTTTCTCAATATTTAAGTAGTGCACTTAGTATTTCATATTTAAATTTATTTATTTTCTATTTTTGCCAACTTCACTAATTATCTAACAGTCAGTAGTTTCAACAATGTTATTACACAAATGTAAGATATTTGAATTTACAATTTTCCTCTCGTTGCAACACACAAGGCTATGTATTTCTAAAGCAGATAAGGTTGGATCACTAGGATAATAGGTTGCCATAAAAAATATAATATTTTGCAAAAAAATTGAATAATACGAGTGATCAAAGTTGGGGTAAAAAAGTCAAACAATTTATAATTTGGGACGCATGGAGTAATACATTTACGTGGACTTCGCCCGTGGCAACGCAAGGGCACTTTACTAGTTACACATAATTTATGTACCAAAACAAGATGCAATGTCATGGATATAGTCTGAGATTTTTGAAAATCAATATTCAAAATGTTCTTATTGAACATTACGATATATATGTCTCAACATTTTTTTATATTGCTTTAACATTTTATATAAGATATTGAACTAGTTTATAGGAATTGTTGAACTAAGTCTGAATAAATATTGAACATAGTATTATAAAAATATTGATAATATTTTTTGATATACTTTAGCAAATAACGAAGAGTTGACTCTCAGTTTCTTAAAAACGACGCACACTTCACCCCGTTGCTGTCATGTTTTGGTCATGGAAAAAATAGCAGATCAGATGGTGCACTTGATTGCGTTGGAATGACAATAAGTAACTTTCCTCTGTCATGTCACATTCTTTCCCTCACATATATCTGCCATCTATATCCAATCCAAAGGCTTCTTGAGTTTGCAAACAAAAGTCCGTCAAGGATTAAACAGAGGAAGTAAGGTCTCCCATGGGCCATGACGGCTCCCGCGCCGAACCGTCATGTAGGACTGTAGGAGATTGAGCATGGACCTCCTTCCTTTCTGCACACGTTGATGCATACTCCAATCCGGTGCCCCAACTGCTCCAACTCCATGCCTCGATCTGGAGGTGGCTGGCCTTCTCGTGCACACACTGCTAGTGCTTACCTCGATCGAGTCTCCTTCCTCACCTCCTCCCATCAATTCATATAGCTGCTCGTGCTTGCGGCGCACCGCACACCTTTAGCCGCTCCAGGTCTTGCACGGTGTTTTTTTGGAGGCATCAGTATCTAGGGGCGAGGTGCACTCACCTGAAAATTGCATTCAAACAGCCACAAGCCAAACCGTCGGCGGTAGAGATTACATAAGTGTTGCGAATCCACATATTATAGAAGGAAGTTTTTTTTTCTAACTGCAAGATTTTGCAACACGCGATTTCCAAGGATATTGATTGCTACCAAATAAACAATTCTGAGCATCTGACAGATGTCCATGGAGAGTTTTGAGCGTAGAATATGGAATGATTTAGCGTGTCTTTGAGGGGAAACAACAGGAGGGGCTTAATCAGATGAGTCACTACCTAGCTTATCCTAGCATTGAATATGGCGTTGTTCAGCATGCTTTGGTCCATATGGTTGTCAGGTACTCATGTTTCATGTTCCTCTTAATTAGCTTATGCAAGCATCCCTTTGGAATGCTGAATCAACATACGTAGGGCTGATAAATTAACAACAGGATCAGTATAATTGGATTTCACTAACATCTAGTGGCACATCTCTTTACTGTTTCAATTTCCCTATCACTAGCTGTCTCCAGAAAATAATTGGATGGCTGATGGCATCGTATTTATACTAGTTTTTGACCAAAGTAGGAGTCATTTAGCAATTATTCTAACCCAAGAATTAAGAACTAGAAATAGTACATTCTTACTAAATTGGAGAACACGACTTAGGGAAGCAATTCCTCATCTACTCTATGTGCCTGTAGGAGACTTGCAGCATAGGATGCGCTCAAGTAGGCATATCCTGTACAAGCTTTGTATCGAGATCTACATCCATGTAAGAATTTAAAGAATAGTGTACCCTGTGTACTATCTGTCAGCTGGTCATTGGCACGTGGAACCAAGTCCAATTCACCCCTAAATTTTTTTTGTCACCGATCGAGTCTAAATTTTCCATCTGAAATCGAACCCAAAATCATGTATAGAGTCAGTACAAATTGTAGCTGAACCCTGCTACACTACTACAGATTCGCTTAAATTAAACGCCCCTGTACAACCGGTTTTGAGACAACCGGCTGTAAAAGGTCATCACAGGCTATTGGATTACAAGCCGGCTGCGTTGCTCCTTATCACAGCCGGTTTGTATTACCAACCGGCTGTGATGAGGGGTGAGGGCAACACAGCCGGTTCCAGCTACGAACCGGCTGCGTTTTTACTCATCGCAGCCGGTTGGTGGTTGGAACCGGCTATGTTGAGGGACTCATCAACGCAGCTGGTTCTAGCCACGAACCGGCTGCGTTGCTACTCATCGCAGCGGGTTGGAGCCACAAACCGTTTGTGTTGATCAACGCAGCCGGTTCTATAGTTGGCAAATACAATTTTTGAAGCCCTAAACGTGTTCAAATTGAAAAGTGTTGAACTACAAAGTGGTATAACTTCTCAAGATGTAAAACTTTTATATTGGTCATTTGTTCATAGGAAAAAGTGGTAGTAAAAGTATTCACACATCCTACATCTCTCGTATAGGTTAAGGGTATGAAACTAGAAGAGAGGTGTAGGATTAGTGAACACTTTTATTATCACTATGTCGTATGAACAAATGACCGAAATAAAAGTTGTAAAACTCAAAAAGTTATTAAACATTGTACTTGACAATATTTTCATTTGAATTCATATTGTCAACCAAAACCAAGTTTGAAATTATTCAAATTTGAAATTCAAATTTTGCAAACGGTCTCGGATGGAGAAACGGACAACACGAAAGTTGTAGTGTTTGAAAAGTTATGAAACTCTGTAGTTGACATGTTTTTAATTTGAATTCGTTTAGGCCCTCAAATAAGTCATTTACACTCGGGTTCGTATATTATGTGGTGAATGAAAATGTGATATGGTCACATATAGCCGCGTAGTGCAGTGGTAAGGGAGGATATGCGCGAGGGGGAGGTTGTGGGTTCAAATCCCAGCTACCGCGTAGCGCGCAAAAAATCTTGTGACTTGGCAAGGCTTGGGAGGCTGTCTGGTGGGGTGCCTCCCCCAATTAAAAAAGTTTTTGCTATTTTTAGCTCGCAATGGTGCTGGCCTCGCCACCCTCATCGTAGCCGGTTCTAGACACCAACTGGCTGTGTTGCCCGAACCAACACAAACGCTAGGAATCAAATAGTTCCCAAAACCGGCTGCGATGGGGTTTCCCAACCGGCTGCGTTGCCTATTTTGTAGTAGTGCCAAAAAATCCATAAAAGAGGCAGTCGCTTTAATATGTTAGTATATCCTTGGTAGTATCTCATATTAGCCATAGAGCAGGAATGAACCAATTTCAATTATTAACAGTGGCCTTAGGTAACCTCTTGGGGTTGCAGAAAGGTTTCCCTCGGTTGAGGGTTCAACAGTGACACGTTCCCAGGAGCTGGACATGCCCACTAGCCGTGCAAGTCCCTTCCATGCTTACTACATTAGAGAAACCAAAGACTTGCGACATCATGCACTAATTGCGACATCATGCAAGACAAGATGCACTAATTGAACAGCTGGTCTTGTTATCACAGTATAGTGAGAGCATATGCAAGACAAGATGTAACAATAATTGAGTAACTAGTCTCCGTCCGCTTGTGCAGATTAAGTTATTGAGGCCATCACCTGCTCCTGCAGGATTGATTAACTTATTAATTAAGGCCTTGGGCTGGTCGCACGGATTAGAATAAGTTCATGATGACAACCTAGCTGCCACTAAATCATAGTATATGCTTGCTTGTATTGTAGTCCCACTCCACCAGCTCCTGATAATTACCAAACGATCGATTAGACACCACCAACACTACCGGATCCAGGCTCTTTGCCGTGAGCCTGGCACTCTCGGCAAAGAGGATCATCCTCTCGACAAAGGCTTTGCCGAGAGCCGGCTCTCGGCAAAGCTGACTCGGCAAAGTTTTTCTCGGCGAAGCTCCCTTTGCCGAGAGCCTCCTGTCGGGATCACGGCAAAGCCTTTGCCGTGTGCACCGAAGGTATTTGCCGAGAGCATGTAGCCTCTCGGCAAAGACCTGGCCCTAACGCCGGCGAGACGGCGTTGCGCCGTCTCTGTGGGGCCCGCAGCTGGGTTTGCCGAGAGCCACGTGCCAGGCTCTCGGCAAAGAACTCAAGGTTTGCCGAGAGTCACGTGCCAGGCTCTCGGCAAAGAACTCAAGGTTTGCCGAGAGTCACGTGCCAGGCTCTCGGCAAAGAGCCCATGGGGCCCACACCGGGAGAAGCAGGCGCGGGGCCTCTGCACATGGCTTTGCCGAGAGCCTAGCCCCGTGCTCACGGCAAAAAATGGTAGTTTTGCCGAGAGCTTGGCCCTGTGCTCACGGCAAAAAATGGCACCTTTGCCGAGAGCCTGGCCCCATGCTCTCGGCAAACCCCTGGGCTGAGGCCTTTTTATTTTTAATTTGCTCATATATGGTGCCCAACAACTGAAATATATCACACATACATCTCAAATACATCACAGGCAATTAATATAACCAATACACAAACACTTCATGCACATAACATACTGTTTCAACCACAAGTTTAACCGGAAGTTCAACAAGTTATACCACAAGTCCATGCACATAACATTCAAGTTCGACCACAAGTTTAACCACAGATAGTTCAAACTCCAACGTCCGTCAACTACCTAATGGTGGTGTCGCCATTCCCACGGGTTGTGTGCTTCGGAGGGGTTGGAGAGGTCGCGATCCTGTGAGCCCTGTCCGTCCTGCTGGGTTCCCCAAGGCGACCAGTCCGATAAACGAGGCGCAGGCGACACACCAGGCGACATGTTGACCATTCCAGCGGGTTCATTTGATCCCGCCGAGAGACCCTGCAGAAAGGAGAAATGTTTTCACGTGAGACAAGATTTAACCAATGAACTTACAAACCAAAAGTTTTTATACTCGCAGGGGTCGGTTGCCGAGGCGTTGGCTGAAACTGAAGCTGTGGGGGAGGGACGGACACTTGAGTGCCCACGCTCTGCATCCAGGCGTACATCTGGGTCAAGTTGGCCTGTAGGCTCTCCCGTTCGGTCCTCTCTTGGGCGAGTTGGGACTGCAATACATTCAAAATATATATGTTAGAATGCGAAGCAATCGTACATCAAAAGCAATGGAAAACAAAGTAAAAAAGAAATAACCTGTAGAGACGATATCTGCAGCTGCTCCTGTGTCATGCGTGGGCGGATTGTGTCGCTTCCGCTCGGCGCCCTTTGCCGAATCTCGGGGAGTCTTGGCGTCGTGGTCGAGTCCATGACGCTGTCACCCATCCAGTACCGCCCATGCTTCTTCCCTCCGCCCACCTCCATGACGACTCGCCCATCAAAGTTCTGGGTGCTTGGAGCGTAGTCTGGCCCATGGACCTCCCTTGACCTAGACGTGTACGAACCGACCCTCGGAGGGATGGTGGGGTTGGTGAACGCCGAGTCGGGAGTGTCCTCGCTGTAGTCGATGTCGTCCGTTGCCTTGCCCATATGAGCTAAGCACCACGCCTTGAACTAAGGGCAGTCTCGGTTGCCATGTGCTGCCGACTGCAAAAAAAGAGAACAAAGGGGTTAGAATGTTTTCATAATTTCTTGCATCAGAATAAACAATTAAAGCCGCTTACCCATGCCTTCGCGTATCCCGTGAGGTCTCGGCTGCCCTGGTGGTGCGATAGTCCTGCCATCTTCAAACGCCTGTCCCGGTGAATATTGTGCCTCTCCTGCCACTCGGGAGAGCACCACTTGTCCACCATCTTCTCCCAGGCCTCTGTGTGATTATTACACCAACTAGGAGGCACCTGCAATTCAATGCAATTAAGGTAGAAGATTCAATGAAGCATGTTTATTCTCAGAAAATAAAAGTTTTGATGTTAGTTAGTTACCTTGAGGAAATCCTCCCTCTCCAACGTCATTGTTACGGCTTGCCTCTTGGTGACTTTTCGATGTTCGTAGTGGGCGTGGTAGTGCACGATAGCCTGGAGGCGCGCCTCGTAGTGAATGTCGTGCAGGAGCTTCTGGCAGGCTCGGTGGGCGTTACGCTCAGCCCTCACCTCAGTTCCCGGCTCGCACCTGTAGAAATCCTGCATATACACACATCAATTACTATGTCAGTATTTAAAATGCGATGAATTCAGTAATGTAGTGCCAGAAAGACTTACCCACAACTCGGCCTTCACCCGCTCCACCTTGTTGTTGTACTCTCAGCCCAGGGTGTCCCGCTGGTCCGGCGCGGAGTAGTAGTGCTCCAAGTGAAAAGCCGGCTCGTACTTTCCGGCATGCTGGACCATGCCGGGGAAGTGCTCCTTGCACAAGAGGCCGAGTATGCCATTGACAAGGCGTGAGTGGTTTCCACCACCCACCAGGTCCCAACCCCTGAAAATAATTACAATACAATATTAGTTTGTATTGAGATCGCAACTAATCATAGGGCAATTAAGGGTCACGTCAAAAGCACTGACCTTTGTCCAGCGGGTCTAATCACTGGGCGTAGGTGTGGAGGCGGCCGGGAAGGGAGGGTCGACGGGCCTAGCAACCAAACCTTCGGCACGTCCTCTGCACCTTCATCGTCCTCCTCGTCCTCCTCCTCCTCCTCCTCCTCTGGCTCGTACTCCCCCTCCACCTCCTCACCCTCCACCTCCCTAGCATCCTCCTCCTCCCCCTCCTCCTCCCCCTCCTCCTCCTCCTCCTCCTCCTCTGCCTCCACCGACTCGTCCTCCGAGTCCGGCTGCCTATAAGGCCGAAAGTCCGTGTCTTCTTCCTCCACGTACTCGTCCTCGTCGAAGAGCTGAATTTGTGGCATCAGCTCTCGAGGAGGCTCTCGACGCGGCTCTCGACGCCTGAAACTCCACCAGCTCCTCCTGCCCGACCCCGACCCTGAACCCGACCCCTCCCCCTCCTCACTCGTCCTCTGGTACACGGACGACACCTTCCTCACTTTGCCACCCGCCATATTTGTTCAGTCACCTGAAAATAAAAAGAATGAACAAATTAGAACAAATAAGCAAGATATACTTAGAAACAGGATGAAAAACATAAACTACACATAACATAGCAAGATGTAACTTTAAAGTATAAATCTAAAACATAACTAGAAAGTAACGTACATATTTTTTTAGAAATAATCATCATCATCAAGATTTTGTTCCTCATAATACTCATCATCACTATCCCGTGCATCAATTTCATCATGCCCGTGCTCCAAAGGGGCAATGTCATCACTGTCATCATTTAATTGCCATCGCTCAAGTAATCGTAAGTCCATCACATTTTCAACCTCATCTCCATCGTCTTCCTCACCTAGATCTTCATTGTCTACGACCATTCCGATCGCTTCGGCTAAGTCTATGACAAAACTCCCTTCAAGCCCATCTTCTTGGAAAATTCTCCCTCGTATGTGCTTGGGTCAATATTGTAATCATCATTGTTTGGGACTGGTAGTTTGCCATGTGGCGATACCTTGTACACAACATCCCATTCCTGAAGACGCTCGTCCCTGAGGACGCCGGGGGGGAGATTGAGAGGGATAACAAACACGGGCCAGCAAGTGTATGAGGCAGCCCCCATCCCATAAGGCTGGAACCCATCTGTGGCCAGAGCAACGCGAACGTTACGGGCCTCTGCGGCTTTGCCACGATGAATATGATCAAAGTGTTGCCATGATTCACCATCGGACGGATGTACCATCTTGTCAGGATTGTATCGACGTCCATTTTTATGCCATGTCATCTGTTTCGTTGATTCCTCGGTCATGTATAGCCGTTGGATCCGTGGGATGCACGGCAAGTACCGTAGGATTTTCATGGGGAGCTTGCTCTGCTTCTTCTGTCCATCACCAGCATCTTCCTCCACGTACCTAGACGAGTTACACTTTGGACAGTACCTCGCATTCTCGTGTTCTTTCCTAAACAACACGCATCCATTTGGACAGGCATGGATCTACTCATAGGGCATCTTGAGTTCGTTGAGGAGTTTTGTTGCCTCGTACATGTTCTTTGGAAGAATTTGACCCTTAGGAAGTAGACTACCGACAACACTCAAGATATTATTGAAGGCCTCCCGCCCAAGGTTATTCTGGGACTTTAGCGCCATTAGACGTGCAATGCCATCCAGCTGAGAAACCTTGGTATGCCCGTGTAAGGGTTGTTGAGCCGCGGACAACATGTCGTAGTACGCTTTTGCGGTTACCTCCGGCTCCTCCTCACTAGGTCCTTCATTGAAGTGGGCTTGATCATAGTCATTTAACATGTCCCCTACCCCGGCTTCATCATCAAACTCCATGACACGTTGCCTCACCACCTCCTCCCTTCTCCTATCGGTTTCGCCATGGTAGACCCACCGAGTATAGCCGGCAACAAACCCATTCTTGCAGAGATGAGTACTCATATCTTTCTTTGTTTGTCGTTTCTTGTTTTGACAACGACTGCATGGACACCAAGTCGCATTGGCTCCTTTAGCCTTAGCAAATGCTAGTCTAATGAATCTCTGGGTCTTGTCCATCCATTCTTTTGTAAACTGACGCGGACTCGGGCGGCCCGTGTACATCCACTCACGGTCAGCCATTCTTTCACATTTCAACGAGGGATATAAATATCTTAAGTATCTACACGCTCCTTATACTTTCTAATAGGCAAAGATAGGTCCTAATCCCACCCGATGATGCGTCGATGTGGTTAGTTTCCATGCTCTACTCCTATCCGAGACAGAATTTCGGTAGCATCTCCCCGCTGTTCTCCAGATACACGTCCTTGAAAGGAGAGTGTGCATCCGAAGAACAACAGGGAGATGCTGCCTAAACTCTGTCCCAGATAGAAGTAGAACATGGAAACTAACGACATCGTCGCATCCTCGGGCTGTCCAATAAACGTGGACAATTCGAAACAAATACAGTTTTACATATGATATGCAGAGATCTGCATATCTCAAACTATATCTCTTTCGAACGGGAGACGCCTAACTAGGTTACGTGACCTAAAACATGAAACGAAAAGACAAGTGTTCTATGTCTCACCTTGCTATCCGGCTAGCGTCGATGACGGTGAGCGTCAGCTAGCGTCGAGGAAGACGAGCGTCGACTCCTCTCCTGGAAAAATAACATAACAATTTCAATGAAAA
Source organism: Digitaria exilis (assembly GCA_015342445.1). Classification (NCBI taxonomy): domain Eukaryota; kingdom Viridiplantae; phylum Streptophyta; class Magnoliopsida; order Poales; family Poaceae; genus Digitaria; species Digitaria exilis. The sequence goes on along the minus strand of JACEFO010002062.1, from coordinate 114,207 downwards.
ATTTCGGCAGCAATTCTCCTGCACGGTGAGGTTTCTAAAGCCCACCATCATATCGATTTAGTCACAAAGAATCACATTCACATATATAGAATCACATTCACTTTATAGAATCACACATTCATACAATCATATACATCCACAAATATAGAACAACCATCATATCACTATTTTCTTTTTACCTTTATAGTTAATATGATTGTTTTTATTTGTATGTACTACGTGCGCGCTCACCTTGGCTTGGCACGGACAAGGACGGTCCACGTCCCGGGCTAGCTCCTCTCCTATCGACCCCTCCTGCCTGCAGCTCCGCGACCCGAGACCGAGAGAGAGGCCACTGCACGGCGGCGACGTTGCTGTTTGCCTCCGATGGCCGGGCACCTGGGGCCGGCGGAGGGGCGGCCGGCGGAGGGGACGGGCGGAGGGGCGGCCGGCGGGGCGGCCGGCGGAGGGCGGCTGCAGGAGGGGACGGGCGGAGGGGCGGCCGGCGGAGGGGACGGGCGGCCGGCGGGGCGGGGAGCGGTGGCCGGCTCCTAGGGCCTGCAGAGGGGCGGCCGGCGGAGGGCGGCTAGCTGTGCGGTGCCAGAGAGGACGGCGGCGGCGGCGGCGGCGGCGGCGGGTGTGCGGGGAGAGAGGCGCGGCGGCGGCGGGTGTGCAGGGAAATGAGGAGATAGGGTTGGGGGAGAGGGGTGGGGGAAATGAGGAGAGGGCTGTGCGGCGGCTAAGTGGCTGGATGTTTGCCGAGAGCAAGATCTAGCTCTTGGCAAACAAAAAAGCTCTCGGCAAAGACATCCTTTGCCGAGAGCCTAGATCTGGCTCTCGGCAAAGACAGCCTTTGCCGAGAGCCGGATCGAAGCTCACGGCAAAGATTCAATTTTCAGTTCGAAAAAAACCAACGAGACCTGGCTCTCGGCAAAGACAGCCTTTGCCGAGAGCCGGATCGAAGCTCACGACAAAGATTCAATTTTCAGTTCGAAAAAATTCAACGCAGTTTGCCGTGAGCCCCTTTGCAAGCTCTCGGCAAACAACTCTTTGCCGAGAGCCACAAGGGCAAGCTCACGGCAAATATCCAGTTTGCCGTGAGCGCGCCTTGAGGCTCTCGGCAAAGAGTTCTTCCCCCATTAGTTTTTATTTTATTGTGCTCTCCATTTCTTTTTTCTAAAGTGTTGGTGATACTGATCTTATTTCATATGATGAGTAAAATCGTGAAGTCCTATTTGTTTACATATTATTTCATTATTTCATGTGTATTTTAGTAAATTATCATTATTTCATGTATATATGAAGTAGAAATATATATCAAATTATTCTGAAAAAATACCAAATTTTGACATAGATCATATTATAGTGTCTATAACATGTGCACAAAGTTTTGCATGCAAACTCAAATTTAAAGTTACCTTTGAGTTCAAATTCTAGAGATCACGTGTGATGTTTACGAAACTTCTATGGAGATGTTCGGATTTGTGCATGGTTTGACACAAAATTGCCCGAAACCTCGTCTAACTTTTCCCACACTCTTAGTACACCAAATCATTGGATGTCTACAAAAATCATGATTTTCGGACTCCATTTGCTATTTTTAATAATTGCAAAACTATTAATCCACGTGGTCTTTTCCATGTTTTCATCGAAATATACTCTTATTTTGTTGGCAAGGCTTCACATCACACTTACTTACATGAATCTCATTAGTTAATTCATTTTTTACCATTTTTCAAATCGTTTCTCTATTCAACTTAGAATTATTCCATAAACCCAACAAATTGATACGAAGAAATTAAAAATAGCAAACAAATTGGTAAAATAGTCAAATGCTCACATGTTGTACTTTGTAGGATGTGTGAACTAAGAAAATTTGTTTGGGCGTTGAAATGTGGAAAATGTGGGACACGTTTGCCGAGAGCCACGGTGAAGCTCTCGGCAAAGCACGCTTTCGCCGTGAGGCTATGGAAAGCTCTCGGCAAACCTTGCCTTTGCCGAGAGGCTTTGGAAAGCTCTCGGCAAAGAGGCTGCCACGTAGCCATGCCGACCTGACGGATGCCGTGCCACGTGTCCAGTTTTCCCGAGAGGACGTCCTCTGCTCTCGGCAAAGAACCCTTTGCCGTGAGCTCCTTGTAGGCTCACGGCAAAGATGTTGACGGTCGTTAGCCGCCCCACACGCCGTCTCTGGCGGCGAGAGCACGAACGTGGCACGTGATCACGTATGCCGAGAGGTCCGAGGTTGCCGAGAGGGTCTTTGCTCTAGCTCTCGGCGAAGTTTGCGTTCGTCGAGTGTGCAAACTTTGCCAAGAGCCCGACCTTAAGGGCTCACGGAAAACGTAGTTGTTGCCGACGGTTTTCTCTTTGCCGAGAGTCTAGGGTCAAGGCTCACGGCAAACGTCTTCTTTGCCGAGAGCCCGACGTTTGGCTCACGGCAAAGATTGCTGCTCTCGGCATATTAGGATTTTCCGGTAGTGCAACTCATACACACGCTAGCTAGCTCTAGCAAGAGAGCTCCATTGCATCAACAATGGCGGACTTCGCGCTTGGGTTGACCAAGACCGCGTTGGAGGGGACCCTGAGCAGGGTCCAGTCGGCCATAGAGGAGGAGGGGAAGCTGAAGGTGACGGTGCAGAACGACCTGGTGTTCATCACTGGGGAGTTTCAGATGATGCAGTCCTTCCTCGAGGTGGCCAGCAAGGAGCGTGCTAATAACAAAGTGGTGAAGACCTGGGTGAGGCAGCTCCGTGACCTGGCCTTGGATGTTGAAGACTGCGTCGAGTTCGTTGTGCAACTAGACAACAGCTCGTCCTGGTCATGGATGTGGCGCGTGCTCCCGTCCTGTATGGCACCGCCACGTCACCTGGATGATGCTGTCGATGAGATGAAGCAGCTCAAGGCCAGGGTCGAGGATGTTAGCCACAGGAATGCACGCTACAACCTGATCAGTGACTCTGGCTCCAAGCATGTGTCCTCGCCAACCCCGCCCGTAGCATCGTCGTCGTCGTTTGACATACTGAGAGAGATGTGGGAGTCTGAGGGGAATAGCTGCACCATGGATGAACTCCATTATTTAATCACCGCTGGAGGTGACGAACGTCAAGTAATCTCGGTGTGGGAGAGCACTGGAGGTGATATTGGGGCGGCTTCCATTTTGAGGAAGCTGTACAGTGAACAGACAGTCTGCCACAAGTTCAGAAGATGCGCGTGGGTAAAGCTGGTGCATCCCTTCAGCCCAGATGAGTTACTCCAGAGCATGCTGACTCAGGTTTGCACGAGCTCTCAAGATCCAACAAACCCTGGTAGTGATGACTTCCCGAGAAGAGTAAGAGCAGCTTTAGCAGTGGAGGATGGTGCCATGAAAGCATGGGAGGAGCTCAGGCAGCTTCTGAGTAACCAGACATACCTTGTCATAATGGAAGATGTATCGACCACAGTGGAGTGGGATTTCATCAGCAGCTTCCTGCCCAACAACAAGAATGGCAGCCGAATTGTCGTGTCAACCAAGCAACTGAAGATTGCAACTTCGAGCACAGGGGAGCCGAATCAAGCACTGAAGCTCTCCGAGGCTCAATCACTTTTTGTGTTTCTCAATAAGGCAAGCATTGAGTTACATCATTTCTTTTTAGTTAGTAGTATATAACTATATATAATAAGTTTTCGAAGATGACATCCAACTATGTACAATCATTAATCTTTAATCATACTTGGACAATTTTCATAGGCGGATGCTGATCAGGATATTCATATGGTTTGTTGCCGGCTAGGTTAATTATTCAAAATTACCAGTTATTTTTTAGAAATATATTTTTCATACAATATACTTATTTCGGGTTTTGTTTATACGCTGTACCAAATATGTTAATCCACATTAGCTTCAACCTGTGCACCTCCACGGGTTAGTGCCACTTATATTTATCAACAATAACCTTTTATATTAAAAGCTTAGAGAGGACGACCTTTGTAATTAAAAATTTTGCCTAGCTAACTGGTAGGTGTGGAGGATGATTTTGTATACGAGTACGCAATGTGTAAATCAACATTAGCATTACAAATGCTAATGTTGTAGGCCCCGGGGAGGGTCCGGTTCTGTTGGCTGGCTAGCCCTTCATGGGCGGTGCTGGACTACGAACCGGCTTCGCCGGCACAGTCTGAAGGATAGGGATGCTTGCGCCCTTTGCAACTAGTAGGTGGAGACGTTGGGTCACCTGCTGCTCGGTTGCATGTTCAGTCGCGAAACATGTTTTCACGTACTTGGGCGCTCGGTTTGGGCACCAGAACTCTGACGATTGAGATCCCTATTGCTGCTTGCTGGACTACGGAGAGGATGCTGATGACCAAACGGTTTAGCAAGCGTTTTGACTCCCTCGTCTGGTTGGTCTCTTGGTCGATTTGGAAAGAGAGGAACCGTAGGGTTCATGAGCGCAAGGCGCTGATGCCGGTGACATTGGCACCAGACATCATAGAGGAGGTGCACCTATGGATGCGAGCAGGTTTCTAGAGTGTTGGATGCTTTTTGAGCCCCAAGTCGTCCTATATGTTTGACTGTCTTCTTTTGTACTCCCTCCGTCCCAAATTGTAAATCGTTAGGCTTTTTTTAAGCCAACTTTGACCACTCGTCTTATTCAATTTTTTTTAAAAATATCATATTTTTTGTTATGGATAGTTTTACTGATGAAAGAATTTTAAGAATGACTTAAATTTGACTATATTTGCATAATTTTTTTTAATAAGACGAGTGTTCAAAGTTGGAGTAAAAAAAAGTCAAACGACTTGCAATTTGGACGGACGGAGTATTTTCTTTTGTATGTTTTGGGGTGTTTTTAAACTTTGTTTTCCTATGTATGACTTTCTCTATCTTCTTAATGAAAAATGTGTTATGTACGTCTTAATAAAATGTATGTATATCTATGATAATAATGTGTGCTGATTTATATCATTATATGTGTGTACTAATTCCAAGGCATGCAGGAGTTTGCACAACGTAATGGATTTGGAGGCGGGGAGGCCTCTCGCAACCGCCTGGAGGAAGCACGCAACTGCATCGAGAAAATTGTACCATTTTGGCCTCAGGACCAAGTCATGAGCATACATGCCCGCTTAGTGGAGAAGGATGGTGTGACCTCCGTGTGGGGTATCACTGGTCTTGGAAAATCAAGTCTTGTCAGAGCACAATACTATAAGTCATTGATTGCTATTTATGAAAAACCAGCTTTTACTGTGGAGTATTTGTTCGATACCTATGGCCGTGCAAAATATGAAAGGTATAGCTGGGTCGATGTACCCAATCCGTTCAATTTGGTGGAATTCGCTCGTCGCCTACTTCTAGATTTTTATTCTGATGACTATCAAATAAAGCAAATGGCCGCAATTAGGATGGTGGAAGGTCTGGACCCAATCCATTGGTGTCGTAAGCTTCTGGGTGTAGGGAATTGCTTAATTGTTATTGATGATCTGCGTTCAACAGAGGACTGGGACACGATAAAAGCTGTCTTCTTGCCCCATCTTCGCAACGGCAACTCCACTATGGTCGTGATTACGTCTCAAGCAACTGTGGCCAGGCATTGCGTTGTCAATGATGAAAGTAAAATGGTTAACATCAAAGGTCCAGATGCCGACACTGCTTTTCTACTCTTCAAAAAGCTGTGTTTACTCCCTGAAACGTTTTTCCCTTGCTCTATCTACATCAATAAGGTACTAATTAAATATCCTCCAGTAATTTGCATTGTGCACATCATCAGTATCTACTATCCTTAATTAAATGAATGGAGGTAAATAGAGCTTCAACTTTCTGTTTTAACCTAAAATATCACACACGCACGCACGTGCGCGCGCGCACACACATGGAAGATCAGAGGCGCAGAAGGTTTAGGTTGGAATGCCGTACCTTTCTTATCTCTATTCTAATAACACACACACTAGCCGATATCAGTGTTTACAATAACATGCTATACCATTTAGCAACATTGATTAGTTTCTATATCTTACTTTGCACATCTGGGGAGAAGTCGAGAGGAGGTAATTGGTAGGTTATCGGATTATGACTAGCTGCCACTGCTTTAAACATTCGTTTTGGGATGCTGGCTGCAAAACATATCGGGGCGGCTGTGCTGATTCGGCCCATTGTACGTATGCTCTAACTGTTGGATAATTATCTGCAATAGGCCATATTTTAATTCCAAAGGTTATAATTAAATTCACAAATATTTGTATGACTATAATGAGTGAAACAATCCATGTACACGTGTTCAAGTTTAACACAGATTTAAAGAAGAACCCGAATAAGATGAAGGATAACAGTTCGGACATCGAAAAGTACCCTGGGGCGGGACCTCTGCCGGGGGCATCGGTTGCGCCGTTACCAGCTGGAGGAATATCATCCGAACTCATGGTATTCCTCGACTGGCCTTGCCCGAAGTAGTCGTACAAATTCGATGTAGGAAGATCTGTTGACGCAGTGCAGTCCGTGCGCCGGAGTCGTACAGGAAGAAGGCGCGGCGCAATGTAGTCGTTCGATGGCGGCGGAGTCTCCAGGACGGTGAACCGTACGCCGGTGAAGACGTAGCAGTTCTGGGCGAGCAGTCGCGTAGAGACGCTCCCCAGAAACCTGATTGCCCTGGTATCCCGAGCATGATCTCAAGGAGGCAATGGTGTCGGAGGCACCTGCTCTCGCCGGTGGTGTGCGCGCAGCGCTGGCGATGGGGAGGCAAGTTTGCAGCAGAGGAAGGAGAAGGTGTAATGGACTCTCAAAATCTCTATCTCAAAGGAGAAGATGGCTTTCTATTCATAGCCCTCGGGTGAGACGAGAGGATGAACCTGGACGGGAGAGAATCGGGAAGGCTGAATTATGGAAAGCTGAATTATGGAAGGCTGAACCATGGTATCAGTGATTACCATAATCAGCCCTTCCAATTACCGCATCCTCAGTTTCCATAACCAGCAAAAAGGGAGATCCCTCCCGCACGCAAGTCAGGCTCATGCTCAGGCTCAGGCCAGGGTTGTTCTAGAGCCGCCAGGGTTCTTTGGGAACCACCAGGGTTGTCTGAGACCCTCAGAGTTCTCTACAGACTCAACTCTGGGATTCGTAGTAAATGTCGCCAGGGTTGTCTGATACCCACAGGGTTCTCTGTAGAATCAACCCTGTGACTGGTACGAAGCGTCGCCAGGGTTCTTTTTCTGTCGGAGCAGAGTTCTTTTCCATTACCAGTATGGTGTTAACCATAATAATTTTAACATCAAAAGTAGGCTATAATCCTTTAGAATAAATAGAATAATGGGCCAGACCCAAATATTCTAACAATCCCCACCAAGGATTCTACGCCGTACTTGAAATGTTCTCAGATCCTCTTTGATATACCAGTATTTGATGGAGACTGTTAAGTTGAACTTCCATCTAGAACTAGGGCTACATTTGTTCACAACTGAACAATGGACTATTGCCTTGAATTGCCAGTTTTGTGCGAACAAGTTTCACCAGAGCTCTGCACTGATACTAGACTGCAGTAGCATCCCCGCTGTTTTGGAGCTTATGGGTCATACTCCATGCCTTTCATGAGTTTCTAGAGATCACCCAAATCTCATAGACTATGACCAGTAGTCAGGCTCATATAGGTGTGTTCCTTAAATATGTTCTGTAGGACAACATCTCTGTTTCAATGAAACAACTGCCTTGTTCCATGAAACCACTTGGAGCACATTAAGGTATAAACCATCCTACCTTACAGGGTTGAAGAGAAATGCATCTTCTCATGAAATGAGCCTTCATTAAAGGTTCTCTTCTCTCAGTTACACTATAGCTTGTTGCTCCATCCTGCTTCACGGGATCTCCGATCACACAGAATGGGTTTCAACCATAGAGTAACTCACGTGGGTCTCAAGCCCAATTCCAAAGATGCATAGTCTATCACATTGCGTGAAAGACCCTTTGTGAATTGATCTGCCAGGTTTTTAGCCGTCTGAATATAATCCAAGGCTATAACTCCAGAGTTTCTCAGTTTCCTGACAGACTTTAACCGCCTTTTCACATGTCTGGATGACTTCATGTTGTCCTTAAAACTGTTCACCTTGATAATCACAGTTTGATTATCACAGTTCATCAGAATTGCCGGTATCGGTTTTTGAACTATCGGCAGGTCAGTAAGGAGTTCATGAAGCCATTCGGCCTCAACTGTGGCGGTATCCAGTGCTGTGAGTTCTGCTTCCATTGTTGACCTTGTTAAGATGGTCTGCTTGCAAGACTTCCAGGAAACAGCGCCACCTCCGAGTGTGAACACATAACCACTCGTGGCCTTGAGCTCATCAGCATCTGATATCCAGTTCGAATCACTATACCCTTCTAGAACCTTAGGGTCCCCGGTATAATGAATTCCATAGTCCATTGTTCCTACTAGATAGCGCATTACTCTTTCAAGAGCTCTCCAGTGATCATCGCCCGGGTTTGAGACAAACCGACTCAATTTGCTCACTGCATATGCGATGTCAGGCCTTGTAGCGCTGGCTAGATACATCAATGAACCAATTATTTAAGAGTATCTCAGTTGATCTCTCGTTACCCTTTTATTCTTTTTCAATATCAGACTGGCATCATAAGGAGTTGAGACAGACTTGTAGTCACTGTAACCAAAGCGACTCAACATCTTCTCCACATAGTGGGCCTGTGATAGAGTCACCCCACCATTTCCATCCTTTACCAGCTTGACATTGAGGATAACATCGGCCTCTCCCAGATCTTTCATCTCAAAGCTCTGAGAGAGAAATTCTTTGACTTCCTTAATCACACTAAGGTTAGTCCCGAAGATCAGTATGTCATCCACATACAGACACAGAATCACTCCATCACCTCCACCAAAACGATAGTACACACATTTGTCGGCTTCGTTCGAAACAAAACCAACAGAGGTTAGGGTTCGATCAAACTTCTCATGCCACTGCTTAGGTGCTTGCTTGAGGCCATACAGAGACTTCAACAACTTGCACACCTTTTCCTCTTGACCATTTGCCACAAAACCATCAGGCTGATCCATATAGATCTCCTCTTCCAACTCCCCATTTAGGAAAGCTATCTTCACGTCCATTTGATGAACGAGAAGCCCATAGGAGGCTGTCAGTGAGAGTAGCACTCGAATAGTGGTCAAACGAGCAACAGGTGAGTAAGTTTCAAAATAGTCCTCTCCTTCTTTCTGGGTATAACCCTTGGCCACAAGCCTAGCCTTGTACTTTTCGATAGTACCATCAGGCCTAAGCTTTTTCTTGAACACCCATTTGCATCCCACAGGCTTGCATCCATAAGGGCGATCAACAACCTCCCAGGTACCATTAGTCATGATAGAGTCCATTTCATTTCTGACAGCTTCCTTCCAATAGTCAGCGTCAGGAGTTGAATATGCCTCTTTAATGGTCCTTTGCTCTCGCCTTTTCCTCCACATCAAGAGTGCCAATGAGTCCATCAATTGTGAACTCCTGCCTCCTGTGTTTAAGAGAAGTAGCAAAGTCCCTCCAAGAAGGTGGCAGCTTGGAGATGATACCTCCGGCCACAAACTTATCGGGCAGCACACAAGGGTTCTCTTTGTTGCAACAGCCGAGGTCTTTAGCCAGCACATGCAACTCATTAGCTTGTTCCACCACAGGACGGTCTTCCACCATCCTGTAGTCTAGGAACTGCTCCATGAGATACAGCTCACTCCCAGCATCAGACACCCCGTACTGGGCATCAAGGGCGTCCCACATCTCTTTCCCAGTCTTCTTCTTAAGAAGGGGATTAATCAGATGTGGGGCAATCACACCAAGGATGCATCCGCGGAAGAGATTATCTTTAACCTCGAACGCATTTCCCTGCTCGGAGGTGCATTATTCGGGCTTCCCTTCCGCCACATCCATGATGCCCATGGTGGTTAACCACAGTACCATTCGTTCACGCCAACTCACAAAATTTGTACCCTCAAAAGTGTTTGGCTTAATGGATGAAGCAAATTGAGCAACCGAAAACCTATCAACATAATTATCACTAAAATCAGGTTTCTGGATTGTTGGATAATTATCTGCAATAGGCCATATTTTAATTCCAAAGTTATAATTAAATTCACAAATATTTGCATGACTATAATGAGTGAAACAATCCATGTACACGTGTTCAAGTTTAACACAGATTTAAAGAAGAACACGAATAAGATGAAGGATAGCAGTTCGGACATCGAAAAGTACCCTGGGACGGGACCTCTGCCGGGGGCATCGGTTGCGCCGTTACCAGCTGGAGGAATATCATCCGAACTCATGGTATTCCTCGACTGGCCTTGCCCGAAGATCCGTTGACGCAGTGCAGTCCGTGCACTGGAGTCGTACAGGAAGAAGGCGCGGCGCAGTGTAGTCGTTCGATGGCGGCGGAGTCTCCAGGACGGTGAACCGTACGCCGGTGAAGACGTAGCAGTTCTGGGCGAGCAGTCGCGTAGAGACGCTCCCCAGAAACCTGATTGCCCCGGTATCCCGAGCAGGATCTCAAGGAGGCAATGGTGTCGGAGGCACCTGCTCTCGCCGGTGGTGTGCGCGCAGCGCCGGCGATGGGGAGGCAGATTTGCAGCAGAGGAAGGAGGAGGTGTAATGGACTCTCAAAATCTCTGTCTCAAAGGAGAAGATGGCTTTCTATTCATAGCCCTCGGGTGAGACAAGAGGATGAACCTGGACGGGAGAGAATCGGGAAGGCTGAATTATGGAAAGCTGAATTATGGAAGGCTGAACCATGGTATCAGTGATTACCATAATCAGCCCTTCCAATTACCGCATCCTAAGTTTCCATAACCAGCAAAAAGGGAGATCCCTCCCGCACGCAAGTCAGGCTCATGCTCAGGCTCAGGCCAGGGTTGTTTGAGAGCCGCCAGGGTTCTTTGGGAACCACCAGGGTTGTCTGAGACCCTCAGAGTTCTCTACAGACTCAACTCTGGGATTCGTAGTAAATGTCGCCAGGGTTGTCTGATACCCACAGGGTTCTCTGTAGAATCAACCCTGTGACTGGTACGAAGCGTCGCCAGGGTTCTTTTTCTGTCGGAGCAGAGTTCTTTTCCATTACCAGTATGGTGTTAACCATAATAATTTTAACATCAAAAGTAGGCTATAATCCTTTAGAATAAATAGAATAATGGGCCAGACCCAAATATTCTAACACTAACAACACTAAATGACATATACCTCATTTAGCAGATCTAGTTGGATAATCGCCTCTATTAGTGAAAACTAGAGCTAAAGCTAACTATCCTAGTGCTAGGTCATCCCAGACGTTAATAGCTTGCTATTTTAAACATTGGTTAATACCTTAGTACGTCTGAGTTACATTAGGTCTTACTGTAATTTGTAACCCATGCTTCATGACGTCATGCCATGATCTAGACTTGATTAATTTTTTATTTCATGAGTTCTGTAATTTTTAACTACATATTAAGTCTAAATTATATGGTATATTCCACCTCTTATTCAAAACTATTCTATTAAAAAGACATAAATATTGTCTTCAACCTACACCATGTCACTCAATATGTTAAATTTTCTCAATCAAATATAATGTGAGTAGGAGTATATTCTTTTCCATAAAATGATAAAACTATGAACATAGGTATGTTACCATATTTCAGTCAAAATATACAATTTACAAAGATGAATAATTTGTTTAATTTATTGTTCTAGAGTATTGTACTATTTAAATATTTTTATGTAACTGCTATGTGGTTCATGAGGGTAACATTGTTCATGATTGGTAGACCATGCATACAATATTTTTTTCATAATAGTATAATTTGGAAATGATTTAAATAATTATCTCAGGGCTTTCTAAGCTACTCTTAATAATGGCAGAAGTCCATAATTCAGAAGAAAATTTAGGGAGATATTTCATATTAACATTTATAATGGCAAAGGTGGTTAGAATTTCAGAAAACAGAATAGATTTTTTTGTGGTCGCTGCTATTAGTAACAATCAGAGTCTATCAGATTAATTTATGACCAGCTGAGAATTTATAATTTATTATTTTAGCAACTCTTATCTTAAATGTGGACTATAAGTATAAGATCCCATTATTTTTAACCTATCTCCAAATCTGCAGGAAGTTTGGGGTGAGGACTGTGATGTGACTCCCGAAGAGGAGAAGCTTTCAAAGGATACCTTGGCCAGGTGCGGTAGGCTTCCCACCGTAATATTTGCTATAGGCAAATACTGCTCGAAGGTGAAGGAATCTCGCAATAAAACAAAACATCTGTTGGAGGACATAAACAATGACTTTATTAACAAGTTGGAAAGTGATCCAGGCTTACAGCATCTATTTTCTTGGATAAGGTCCTACTTTGATGCTTGCTCTGATTCAGTAAAGCCATGTGTCTTCTATCTATCAGTATTTCCTTCCGGCAGCAAGATTCGGCGGAGACGTTTGATAAGAAGATGGATTGCGGAGGGTTACTCTAGGGATACACCTGGTAATACGGCCGACGAGAATGCAAAAATATTATTTTCCGAGCTTGTCAGCCTAAGCATAATACAGGAAACAAGAAGCAAGCTCATCAGCCAAGTCAATACTTTTCTCCATGAATACATCATCTCACAGCCCATGGAAGATAACCTTGTGTTTGCATTGGAAGGGAGTTGCAGCCCAAACACTCAACGCTCAGGACGGCACCTCACCATAAGGAGCTCTTGGGACAGGGATATCAATGTGTTCAAGAGCATTGATTTCTCACGGCTACGATCTTTGACGGTGCTTGGGGAGTGGAGGTCATTCTTCGTCTCTGACAAGTTTTTGGAATGCGAGTGCTTCGGGTGCTTGATTTGGAGGGCAGTATGGATGTAATAGATCATGACCTTGAGGAGATTGGAAAGCTGCTACCTCGCCTTAAGTTCCTCTCCCTACGAGGATGCAGACGGATCAAACATCTGCCTGATTCATTTGGTGGCTTGAGGCAGCTGCAGACTTTGGATGTCAGGCACACATCCGTAGTCATGCTGCCACCAGCCATCTTCCAGATAGAGAAGCTGCAGTACATCCGTGCTGGAGCTTCTGCGTGGCATGCAAATGATGACATGCTCACAATCGTACCAATGGTGTATGAGAAACAGGCATCAGCACAAACAGAAAACCTTGAGGGCAGATCAATGCAACTGGTGGCGGCAACATCCTCGCATGCCCAAGATGACAGCTCCAGTCCCACCTGCAATGGATGGTGAACATACATCAACAGCACAACAAGATGGCGATGGCAGCTCATCATGGCAGGACGGTGACGAAACTGCCCGAATCCAGCCAGCAGTGGATAGGGACCAAACAACACTACCACTGCAAGAAGACCGTCATCATGCCACCAGCACACAAGGCCAAACAGATCCTCCTCAAGCAACACAAAAGAATAGGACATGGTCATCCTGGTTGGGGTTCTCCAAGAAGTCCAAGCCTTGTGCAAGTGCTGATAATGAAGGTGTTGATATTCCTGCTGCTGCAGAGATTGGAAAGCTGACAGACCTTACATACTCTTGGTGTTATCAATGTCAATGGTGCAGGTGGTAATAAGGCCATCCTGAAGAAGGAGCTCAATGAACTTACCCAAACACGCAAGCTTGGTGTGTCCGGCATCAATAGAGGAAACATCAAGGACTTGTTTTCTGCCATTTCAGGGCTCCGCCATCTGGAGTCGTTGTCACTGCGACTTGATGAAGATAATTTCCCGGATGGCATCTCCTTGCCAAAGCCAGTAGCAGACAGGGTTAACAAAACTGAACCGGTTGGCCCTATCGCCGGCCGGCGGTAGCGGCTAACCGGTCTGGTTACCGCGGTAACCGGTGGAAACCGGATAAATTCAAATTTTGAATTCAAATCCCCCGTGTGGTCGGTTTGGACCGGCTAACCGCTCCCTTTGGCCCGGTAACCGCTCGGTTTGGACCGGTTACCGGCCGGTTCGTTTGGACCGTCTAACCGCTTGGTTTGGCTCGGTAACCGCTCGGTTTGGACCGGTTACCGACCGGTTCGATGGACAGCAAAAGTTGGCATGAAATATGCGTAAATTAAGGAAAAAATAACCACAAACACACACAAACATCCATACATATAATTGTACATACAAACATAATACAAATGTCCATATAAACCTAATAGAAATGTCCATACAAACATAATACTATTGTTCATACAAATGTCCATACAAACATAATAGAAATGTCAATAGAAAAAGATCAACGGTAGTATTGCTTGGCCATTTCAACTCGGCGATGGACATGACTTGCAAACCTTGCCTTTGAAGCAACTCATCTTGGAAGTCTTGCCAAGTTTGCCCCGTCCAAGCCGATGTTGTCTGCCATTCTTGCACTAACATGTTGTACCAATGGGGGTCCTCCCATTTGTACACCCACCTCATGGGTGGCTGCATGCTCAACTCAGGTATAGGATAGTTATAACTGGAATGTGGTGATTCTCTGATTGAGCTAGATGAGTATTGTGGATTAGCGTAATCCATTATCCTCTGCGTCTCCGGTGCTCCATGATCAGCGTCCTGAGTAGCATGTGTGAACTCCGTCTCCCCTACAGTCAAACATATAATACAATTAATACTCACATTGACAAACATATGTGCATATGTACGTATGTACACTTGATACCTGTGAAACGAAGACCGCCACCACCCCGGCGAGCACCACCGCCCCTGCCACCACCACCATGGCCACTGGCACCGCCACCACCACCACCTTCACTACCACCGCCACCACCCCCGTCACTGCCATCACCATCATCAGCGGAGCTGCTATCCTGAGACTCCTGGTAATCTGGACTACGATCATCCTCGCCATCATCAGTTTCTTCGTCGCTCAGCACTATAGTTGATTTCCATTTGCCTTTTTCCTTGGTCTGTCGCTTTGTATTAGGCTTGCTCGGCCCTATGTGGAGCTTCCTCTTCCCTAGGTGAGTGTCACCCACATGTCGTCGTGCCCAATCACTAATGCATGCATCCCCTGTAGAAGTACGGAGGTCTTCATTGTTTATCTGATCCCTTACAATATGAGACGGGATCGGTGCGTCTCCTTCATCATCGTCCTCATCAAGAACTGGGTCACTGTTTGATCTACCATATTCTATCCACTCCCGCACCGGATTTTTATGATCCATATACCTAAATCAATCACTACATCAATACATCTATTTCATAAATCCATTAAATCCCTACATCCATTTCATAAATCCATCATATTCATCACTACAAATAAAAAAAATATGTACATGAAATTAGTAATAAATCCATCACTGCATCCATCCATTTCATAGCAATAGAAATAGCCTAAATCCATCTCACCACATCAAATCCCCCCATCCATTCATTACCTCTGAGATTTTCTGCGCGGCTCGGCTAACCGCTGAAACCGAGCCGTTACCGACCTAACCACCGCGGCTAGCCGGCGCGGTGGTCGGGGAACCGGGGCGGACCGAGTAGATCCGCCCTCCGCCCGGCTAACCGACCCAACCGGGCGGTTACCGGAGCTCAGGGGGCGGCACGACGGCGGCGAGCGGCGGATGCGAGCGGGAGCGGCCGGATGCGGGGGGGGGGGGGGAAGAAGAGAAAGAGGGTGCACGGAGGTTCTGTGCCGTTGGGGGGGCGGCGGGGGTGTTTTGCTGAGGTTGGGAACTCGTGGGCTGAGTTGGGCCGACCACAGTTTTTTTTTTCTTTTTTTATTTAACTTGTATTTCGCGAAACAAATAGCAAATGACCAAATATTTGAGAAATTTTGACACCAATAGAACCAGCACACCATGAAGTATTTTTAAGAATTTTTATCTGATTTTTCAATTTTTAAAATTCAAATTTGAAATTTTTGAATTTAACCGGTTTGAAACCGCCCCGAACCGCTACCGGACCGGGGCGGTTTCACCGGTTCCCGCGGGAACCGGCCGGTTTCTAGCGGATTTGCGAACCCTGGTAGCAGATACACTGAAGAGCTTCAAACTGTATGGGAACATGAGGCGATTGCCTGCTAGCTGGATCGAGCAACTTGGAAATCTAGAGAATCTGAAGCTTGAGTTAACCGTATCAGGACAAGAAGACATCGGTGCTCTTTCAGATTTGCGCTTCAATAAGACTGAAGTCATAACACGTCTTTGTGTCAAGCTGAGTCAAGGTGGCAAGCTCGACCTTGGATTTGTTTGGGTGTTCAGTTTATACAGCAGCCTTGCAGTTTTTGAGATTGATTGCATCTCCAGTTCAGAGATAACATTTGGATACTCAATGATGGCTCACGTTGAACTGCTGAAGGTTCGCTGCTGGAAAGAGGCGTCGTTGACCTTCTCCGTGCTAGAGCAACTCAGGAGCCTTAAGGAAGTATGGCTTATGGGTTCATTTGATGATGACACGCTCAAACAAGAGATGCAGAAGCAGCTTGCCGTGCATGAGAATAAGCCTGTCTTAAAGTTACTGAAGCAATGTTCTTCCTGATCGATGCTCTACTGAGCATGAGAAGGTGGCAAGCTCAGTTTTGATGATGCAGTTTACACAAAAGCCTTGCAGTTCTTGAGATTGATTGCATCTCCAGTTCAGAGCTAACTTCTGAATTGTCAATGATGTATTACGTTGAACTACCAAAGGTTCGCTGCTCCAAAGAGGCGTGATTTACCTTCTCGGGGCTGAAGAATCTCTGGAAACTTAATGAAGTGTGGCTTATGGTTTCATTTGATGATGCCAAACTCAAGCAAGAGATGCAAAAGGAGCTTTGCAAGCATATAGGAATAAGCCTGTCTTGAAGCTGGTGAAGCAACTTCCCCCTGATCGACTTGTATTGAGCACGAGACAGCTGTTGCCCCCCACGTACGTCAATTACATGACCGGTTCTGCGTGCCATTCAACCCAGAACGAGAGGTTAAATGTCTCTAGAGGATGTGAGACTTCATTGTCCAAAATAGTAAATATGTATATGGGCAGGAAAAAACAGGATTGACCGGTTTTAGAGAACGAGAGGTTAAATGTCTCTAGAGGATGTGAGACTTCATTGTCCAAATAGTAAGGGTTAATTGGATATATACCATTACAATTATCACGCTTCGGAGATATGTCATTACTATTCGTGATATTGTAAACGTGCTATTACAACTCTACAAATCTTGGAGATATGCCATTACTTACCCTTTCAATGTGTATGTAAAATTTTTTGGACCAAAATGCCCCCTTGCTCATACTCTCTCTCACTCTTGCTCGAGCTCTGATCTGGGCTCTGGCGTTCCTCAGCCGGCCATTCCACATGCTGTCGCAATGCCTGTAGCTTGTTGGGACTGCTCATCTCTCGCCCGAGCGCCCGTGGGCTCCATCGTCCCGTCCCGCCGCGGCAAGCACCCGGACGCCCCATCTCTCAGCCGAGTGCCCGCGACCGTCGCTCCGTTGTCTGTCGCCCGGCGCGCATGAGCTTGAGTGCTTCCATAACCGCGTGCGTGGCGTCGAGGAGGGCTCTGCGTGACTGGGTGTGAGAAGAACCGAACGAGGTCAACGAGGCTCAGCGCTCAGGTGCGTAGCAGCGGAGGGGAAGAAGGAGGCAAAGGAAGTGACCAACTGACCATCGATTCAAGGCATTGTACCGCCGATTCGTTGCTATTTGTTTCGATTCAAGGTGTCGCGCCGCTGATTAGAGGTCGTCGTGGACAAATTTCTCACACGGCTGAGCTCTTCCACTAGCCATTGCCGACGGCGATCCCTGCAATTGTGCCGAGGCTCGAGCCTGGCTTGCCAGCTCTACCGACCGGCTCCCGTTTCACCATTGCCGGCGTCAGCTCCACCGACCGACTCCCATGTCACCACCGACTGACTCCTGTCCAGCGGCCGGCGCATACATCACCGGTGCTCCAGTCGGCGGCCAGTCACCGGGAGCAAGAGGAGATAGGATGATGAAGAAGAGGGTGTATTTTGGTCCAAAATCTTATAAATACATCGAAGAGGTAAGTAATGGCATATCTCCAAGATTTATGAGATTGTAATGGCATGTTTACAATATCATGAATAGTAATGGCATATCTTTGAAGCGTGATAATTGTAATGGCATATATCCAATTAACCCAAATAGTAAATAGGTATATGGGCAGGAAAAAACGGGATTGACCGGTTTTAGAAATCAAAAGTCCTGAGTTGTATTGAATCCGAATTTAATTAGAGTCCAAGTTTATCATGTTTTAATTCATATTACATCTTGACTTGTAGCGGGGTAAAACCTCCACATACTTTTAAGGTATCCAAATTGTAGGTCGTTTGACTTTTTTACCCAACTGTGACCGCTCGTCTTATTAAAAAACTTTGTGCAAACATAGTCAAATATAAGTTATTCTTCAAAGAACTTTGATTAATAAAGCAAGGCATAACAAAAGAAAGTATAATATTTTACATAATTTTTTAAATAAGACGAGTGGTTACACTTAGCATAGGGTAAAAAAAGTTAAACAACCTTACCATTTGAATCCGAGAAAGTATAAGGTCACAGACCGCATTGTCTCGTGTCTTAGCAAGTAAGAAAAGTCAACAGCGATGCACGGAGCAGAGCATCAACCACGACACAGCAGGTTTCATTTCGCGCATACATACAAAACCATCTATCGGTACACAGGAACGATCCGTCGTTGGTCGGCAAATGGAGAGTCGTGCTGTCGTGCACATGCATATGCGCGGTCGGAGCACCGCCGGCCGAACCGTGGGGTGGTCAGTCAGATGTTGAAGGCCTCGTCGACATCATCCCTCCACATGCCAGCAGCCTTGTATGTAGACACACTTGAAGTCACGGTACATGACTGTGGACGGTTGTCCTCGCCGCCGACGTGCACCGAGAAGTCGATCAATTTTCGACTTGGCCATGTTGTGCTCGTCCAATATGACGTCCTTGCATAGGGCGTGATTGGTAAGCTGCACTACGGTCTAGCCAGGCTTCTACAGTGCAGGCTTGGCCTGTTTGGATGGTTGGATAGGCTCTTAGCCAGGCCAGCGCTATGCAAAAGGCCATGTACGGTCTGCATTGCTGGAAACGCAAATGATCAGTTCTCTTTCCAGCTTATGCAGCCTGCACAAGTCCTCGGTGGCCAGGCAATCGATCGCTTCCGCTAACCTTCCTGTGAAACGAGCCTTGCTCATCTTCACGCCACCACTCTCCAGTGCCGCCATGATCGATCTGATCTGCTCAGGCACCGCCTGCGTCGCGACAAGCGCATAGGATGTCGGCGGCAGCCGGCGGCAGCAAGCCGATGAGAGACGACTGGCTCTCAACGGAAAAAGAACTGAGCCAAACGAGGGAGCGGCTCTGTCTTCACGAGCGTCGATCTGCTCATGCTTTCACACGGCATAAATCTAGGGGGTCCTCACGGTGGGGACTTTGGGGCCTGTTCCCACCCAACTTTCCTGCCGACACTAGAAAAGTTCACGGCATTGCCGCGCATGGTAACAAGATGTGCCTGTAAAAATATTTTTCAAATAAATTATCAAAGCACGTTAATTTAAAAATTCACTTTGTAGCTATGTTCTCGATTTTGAAATGTGTTTTTTGTTTTTTCGTAGTGTATCTGATGTTCAAATTTGAAGGTGCTTCAGCGAGATTTTTCGGGTAAATTGGGAAGTGTTTTGGATTTAAACTGTGATCTATTGCAAATATATAGATTTTGAAGTTTTGAGCTATTTTAGAATTCAACATTTATAAATTTGAAGTTGCTTCGGTGTTTGGATGTTGGGTTTAACCGGTGAATTGGAAAGCGTTTTGGATTTAAAGTGTGATCTGTAATAACTTTATAGATGTTGAAGTATTTAGGTGTTATAAAATAATTACTATTTAATGAACTTCACGTTTTCAAATTTTAAGTTATTATTGTATTAAATAATTTTTAATTTAGAAGCATTTTGATATCAAATTATATATATGACGGATCACGTATAAACATTTGTGAGAATGGATTATACATAGCAAATTTCAAAAATTAAAGCTCCTTTCGAATTTTCTTACATAAATTTCTATATTTTAATAAAAATATATTTCAAAAGGAAAAACATACTAAATCTAAAACCTTTCCATAGAGATAATTCTTAAATTCCGCGTGCTTTGATAATTCTTTTAAGAAAAATATTTACAAAACCATGTCTATAATAAAGTTATATGTTCTAGATTTTGATATTTTGACTAAATTTGATATTAGATACCTTTTAATAAAGTTATATATTTTAAAATATTGCAATTATATTGTTGACACCACCCAAAAATGTTTTGTGTATGTTATAAAAAAATTGAAAGATAGTAACGGTAATAATTGTATTAGATCACTCAAAAATTGTATTAAAAATTATATTAGATCATTCAAAATTATGTTCGTTTAAATAAATAAATTCAGAAATAATTCAAACAACACAGTATGATGTTATATCGAACAGACAAAATTAGAAATACTATAAATAACAATTTAGAAAAATATTTAAATATTTTTTTAAAACAACTAAGTTGGGTCCCACATATAATGGTTTAGTGGGACCCACAGACGGGGGACCCACTTGTGGGCCCGTGGTCAACGGTGGGCCCACCGTGGGACCCATATCACGCGGGTCCCATGGGCCCACGGCGGGGCCCACTTGTGGGACCCACATCACGCGGGTCCAGTGGGGCCCACGGCGGGACCCACATCCAGTGCTTATATTATATCTTTTAGAATCTTTACCTATTTCTAAAGCAAGTAAGGTTTCTGCCTTTTTTTCGTACGTCCTGACAGGTGGGGCCCACCTGTCAGCCTCTTGTCAAAATGTATCTGTCTGACGGTAGTTCCTTTTCCTGAGACAAGAGATTGGAACGGATTTTGCAAAACTCAGAAGAAACGGAATCGAAATTTGACTTTGTATAAACAACAACGAGTTAAACAATTCAAATCCAATCATCTTCCCATCGAATTGAAAAAAAAAGAGACAACAATCATCATGCACCGGCTACCAAGAGATCCAATCGGAACAAAAAGTCTATTGCACCATGAGATCCAATCGAAAGCAATATGCCTCCTGCACTAGGAGATCTAATCATATGCTCAGATGTACATGTACAACACAAGCAAAGAGCTAGAAACAACAAGATCAAATCGATGTATAGAGAACCAAAAGGACAACAGTGAAGGAGGAGCAGGACGTCACGCAACGCCTTATGCGTCCCGTGCGGAGCGGATGAGTTGCCGCCGGGCATCACACCTGATGTGCCCGCGCGGAAGGCCGAGCTGAGTAGGTGCCGCCGTGACGGTATCGCGCTATACGTTTGTGCATTCACGCCGTGCGTGACTGGGAAGTGGGAAGCAGCGGCGGCTGCTGCCGAGTGGAGTGGAGAAAGGGTGAAACTGTGAGTTTTAGGGTTAGCCGGTTAGGTTTTGCTATTATATATGGCAGATTGAGTATTGGCCGACATGGGTTCAACTATCAACTATTGGGCTGCATAAGTGTGTCAGGACTGGGCTATATTGGACCATGCATCGGAAGGCAACAGAGGAGTTTGATCATTAAAAAAACATATACAGGAACACACTATGAACAAACATATACGGGAGTTTGATCATTAAAAAAAGAAGTCAAGGGAAGGCAGAGAGGATTCGAGAGAGAAAATCAAGTGCAATTTCATCGAGTACAATTTCATCAAATATTTGATAAAATTATATTTAGACCATTGTGTGCGCCCGTAGCAACGCATGGGCACGTTTGCTAGTCATATATTATATTAATAGAGAAACAAAAGACTGTGAATTGAGCGTGGCAAGGTTCCTTAGGGTGCACCTGGGTTCAAGTCTTCGACTCGGCACGGGTGCTTTTATTTTTCTGGATTTATTACAGGATTTAACTGGTATTATACTTTTAGTGGTAGGAGATCCGCTAGCTCCACCTCTTGGAGGTGTTCATCATAGGGGTGCAGTTACCTACGAGTATTCATAGGGGTGAGTGTGCGTAAATAAAAAAACAAGAGAGTACCGCTTACTATCGCTTAATTAATAATTAATCGAGAAATAAGACTTGAGGTCACCGAAATGCTTCCTCCGGTTGGGGGTTGATGAGGACATCACTTCTATGGATATACACGAGGCTTCACCGTCGGACATCCAAACCATTGAAGGTCCAATTACAAGAGCTCGTGCGAGACAATTAAATTTAGTGGTGAGCTCGCTCCTAAATGTTCCTATTAATAGTTTTGAGAATGAGTTACTACCTATTGTTTATAATGTGATTAGGAACCAAGGAGAAGACCAACAAACACATGGAGGATGGCTTGGAGGCGTGGAGGACCAGCGAGGGTCGGCCAAGCTACGTGGAGGCCCATTACAACTCGAGTTCGAGTCCACCTCGGAGTCCAGGAGCTGCCTTCGATAAAACGGACGCCCAGGCCACATACGGAGTCCAATTTCGACGATCCACATATGGTTGGAAATAAGATTTTATAGAGCTTCCAATGGCTTTGGTTTGAGGCCCAAATTCATCCGGAGTCGTCGGGAATCATCCAAACAAGATGGCGTCCATAATCTGTCCCGGTGCTGCGTCACCGTCTTTTGGCCTTTGGGCCTTGTATCGTCGTCGAGTCCATTAGGGGGCGTGTCCAGGGGTCATCCACGACCCTAAGCTCTATAAATCAGTAGCCGCCGCCTTCCTTAGGGTTTGGGTTTTGCTTTAGATTAATCTGTCTTTGAACAGTCGCCGTCTTCGGTTTGTAGAACCCCAACTTGTGTGCTTAATCATTCATCCGCAGATTGTCACCAATATTGAGAGCTGCGTTCTTTCAAGTTCTTGCTTTTGTTCTTCGTTTCGCTTGCAGGGATTAGCCTTCTTAGCGAGGTCAACCGGGTTGTGACACGGTTGATAACCAGAGGAGTCGTGGTGCTAAGATTGCAGGGTTCGAGTTGCTGACTTGAAGCCGAATGGGTGTGTTTGATGTGACATCCCCGATTTTTTTTTAAAAGGCACGAAGTTTGACCAAAGTCAAAATTTGGTCAAAATTCGACATAAATTTGAAGTAAAAATGTATAATTGATCGGCAAGATTGGAGGAGAATGTTTGACACAAAATTGGGATGAAAAAGAGTATAGAAATAGCACAATTAAATGGAGAAAGAAAAATGAGAAGGGTTACTATTCCTAATCTGAAAATAGGAGTTTAAGTTTCAGTTTTGGCCATTTTGAGCAGCAATGTTTGAGTGATCATAAAAATTTATTGGTTGATCTTTTGACCATGGTACAAAAACAAAAAATGTCAAGTAAGGTATAAAGAACAACTTTGTTTTGGGATCAGTTTGAGGTTAGATGCAAATCAAGGAGAAAAACCGGGTTAAAAATCGAATCAGAAAAAGGTTGAGGAAATTCAGAGTTAAAAAGGGCTGAAAACTTCAGTTTCAAATTGAGCTCAAACCGTTGAGAATTTGAAAGAGGTCCAAAAATAAGAAATGAAATTCAAGTCAAGGAAAAGAACTTTTGTGTTTTGAGGAATAGCATGTTTTATTCAAAATTTGGGAGTAATTTGAGTTTGAAGTTCGGACTGAACCTAGCGTTTCAGGGTTCATATGAACGCCTTTAGCCCGACCGGGGGTCAAGGCTCGAATTCGAGTGATTGATCGAGAATTTGAGTATGGTGCCAAAATAGAAAATGAAATTGAATGTGTTACGGACAAGTTTCTTTTGGGGATCGAGGAGAGTTTGAATGGAATTTTGAAAGTAATTTGAAGAATTCGATTTTGTGGTCTGAAAATGGGGAATAAAATCGGCCGACATTGGAGCTTCGAATCCGCGTTGCACACTGCTCGAATCGAAAAGGTTGCAACATGAAAGTTGGAGTGCTATGTTTCTTCTACAAGTTTTGTGTTTGGAGTTTGACAAGTTTAGAAGAGGTTTTGGGAGAAATTTTGGCCGCAATCTCTCGGCTCCAAAGCTTGGACGTGCAGCAATGGCGGTTCGACGTCGGTGGCTCGGTCATGCGTCGCCGTGCATGAGATCACCGTGGCGGTGTGTTAAGCAGGAGCTGGCGGTCATCTAGGGTCGGCTCTCGTTGATATATACCGTCCTTCGCTTGCCGTCTTCCTCTTTTCTTCCTCCGCATCGCTTTTGCTCACTTCTTGGCCGCCGGCGAAGTTCCCCGTCGTGCGCCGCAATCCGACCAACTCAGCTCAATTCCTTCCGCTCATCTCTCTGCCACGATCTCCTCCTTCTTCTGGGTCATTCCTTGTGGAGTTTCATCCACCACAGAGACCGTTCAAGGTCATCTTTCCCATCGCCGTCGTCGAACTCCGGTGGTAAGCGCCGCCGCTGTCCATGTGGGTTTTAGAGTGGTTTTGGAGGGTTTTGTTTGGCGCTGTGAGCTCGAGCATGGGTTGTAGCTTGGGTCGAGTCGGTTGGTAGGTGTCTTGGGGGCTTGGTTCGGCGTAGACGCGTCGTCGCCGCCGCTCGCCGCCGTGCGCACGTCCGCCATGGCTGGCGCACACGAGCAGGGCGCCTGGGGGCATCTCGGCTCGCGCTAGGCGGTGCGCTAGGGTCGCCTTTAGTCGCTGGTGCTGGTAGGCTTGCTTGCGAGGCTTGCGGTGTTGGGTTTTGGCCGGCCGGCGAGCGCCACCCTCTCGCGGTCGCCGTGTCGTCGCCGGCCATCTTCCAAGCGCCAATCGAGGGGGAAGAGAGGGGGAGTAGGTGCGCCGGATCGTGGGGGTGCCGTTGGTGCCTTTCCCTTGGCCAGGGAGGCTCGCCGCTGGCGAGTAGCCGTGGTCAAGCCGGCGAGGGCGCCAGCCACGCCGCTCCTCTGTTTGAACGGAGGGGAGGGTGTCGGGGGAGAAGGAGGAGAAGTTCAGGGGGGTTTTTGCAAAACTGCCATTTAGGTTTTGAAATAGATTTGAATTTCGAGTATTTCACCTTTTAATTCATAGAAAATCATAGGAAAGTCCAAAAATGCTCAAATCAATTTTGTTAATCTTGTTTTAAAGTTTTTCATCCATTAAAAATGTTAAGTAATTAAGTGTATATAATTAATTTAATTCCTTTGTTTAGATTAATTAAATAAATGGTTAATGATTACTAAAATGATAAAATTCTGAATAATCTTTTAATAATTAGAAAAGATTTATAAAAATTAGTTTCTTTATTTATTTAAATGCTTTATCCATTTAGAAAATGATTTTAAAATCATTAGAAATCAACTAAAAATGATTTAGGGCAAGTTTTATTAAATAAAAAATATAGGTGTGTCTTTAAAAATCTTGGGGTAGTTGGTGTTGGCTTGCAACTTTATCGAGAAGGGAAAGTTGCATAGTTTCTTTGAAAAGTGTTGCATATCATATCTCTAACTTGCATTATGTTTTAGTATCTCAAGCTTCGGAGTACAAGCTCGTTGGACACGCGGAGGAGCAGTGGCAAGTCCAAGAAGAGATCGTCATCGCTCCGGAATCTCGTATCGCGGAAGGATCTAACGTGCTCGTGATTCCAGGCAAGCCCTGGAGCATCTTTGAATCACCCATTATTTCATAATATTCATGAGTCCAAATTTTATGATTTTATGTGCATTAGGTTAGGGATTGGTTGAAACCTTTTGATGCATGAGATATTCCTTGATAGAACTATCCTTGTTGAGCTAAGAAATTTGATTAGCAAAAATCTACATTGGCTATGCTTAGTAAGTTAAGTAAAAGATGATGAACTAGGCCATCACCAATCTTATATGAATCACGAAAGGTTCGAGTTGAAAGATAGTGGGCAGAAGCTGGTAGGAGAGATTGAGGTAAGCTCGATCCATAGTTCTGCCTACTTGTTTAAGTGACTAAGGACCGTTCCGTTGTTTAAGTGATTGATCAAGTGATTTTACTTGGTTTCTTACTGGGCTATGGGACCAGTAAAGCCAATTAGATTAGCTAGCTCTCTGGTTGGAAATATCGCTTACCCGTGCTTGCTGGGTCGGAGAAAGGCGGGACCGTAGCCTGTAACTCACGGGGTGGTCGCCAGACGTGGGGCCTGTGACATCTCTGATGTAAAAATGAAGTAACCACCTTTGAAACAGTTTAAAGAGGGAAAAAGTGGAGATGGAATTCAAAAATTCATTAAAAATTCAAATTTAAATTCAAAAAACAAAGTTTGTTTGACACCCAACTGAAAACTCAAAAATTTTGTACTAAACTTGAAAATCTCCAAAAATAAAAGGTTTTTGTCATCACAAATAAGGCCTAGTCACTGTTCGGGACTTTTGAAAATTTTGCAGTTTAGTCCCTCAAAAACTCGAAAAACCGATCTGAATACCTTTTTGAATTTGGGTTGGTTGAGCTCGAAAAACTTGAAATTTCAGGTTCACCCCAAAAAGAAAGTTGTGTCCCATCTCTCAAACTCTAACTTTTATTTTCACACTTTTTCAAGTTCAGTTCAAATTTTTGGAGAAAATTCGAGTGGGAAACAGGAGCTCCACGGGCGCCAACAGTGGCCCTGGCGCGCCCCTGCTCCGGCCGGGAGCCGGCCGCCACGTGGCCGGCGAGCGGCGGAGGCCGCGCCGAGCTGGCTGAGCCGTGGCGTCGGGTGGCGCGTGTCGTCTTGCACTTGTCCCGCCCTGCCCGAGCTTTCACATCGCCGTCGTCCGCTCGCTTCGCCTCGCGCCGCGCGAACGCCATCATGGCGGTCGGGCGCCGCCGTGGCCGCGCGCTCGCGCGCGCGTCGCGCAGACCCGCCTCGCGCGAGATTCCCCTCCACTCCGCGCCAAGAGCCCTGTAGAAGATCTCCCACTGCTCCACGCGACGATCTTCGGCACCCAATCGAGCCGCTCGCGCTCTGCCCGAGCTCCCGCGCCATCAATGGCGACCGCGACAGCCCACGCACGCGCACGCATGCTCCCGAGGCTGCACGACCCCGCTCTCGCGTGCCAAGGCACTCCACCGAGCCACTTTCACTCTCCACAAGCTCGCTCACTTCACCAGTTCGTCCCCCTCGCGCCTCGCTCCGTCGTCTTCCACCTCGCGCCGCCCGGACCGAGCCGAGCTTCGAGACGAAATTCGCCCTACACTCTCCACCATTCCCAAATTCCTCGCGCACGCAGCTAGAACCCTTCACTAGCTTTCCATTCCCCCACTCCTCTCGAGCTATCATCGCTTCTCCGGCGAGAAATCGAGATTTCCCCTAAATCTCCGTTTTTCGGCCGCCGGAGCACCCTCACGTCGAGACCCCACTTCGAGCCGTCCTCGAGGTCAACCAAGCACGCCAATAGCTTCCTCGAGCTCCACTGGTGCTCTAGGACCCCTTCAACCTCGGAGAACGCCACCTACCTCACCGGCGTAGAAGCCGCGGCGGCCGCGCCGCCACTGCATCGCCGCCGGCCATCTTCCGAGCATCCCCCGGCCTCCCAACCGTCACCAACCGACTCGTGGTGAGCCACTGATGCTTTTCCCCCACTTCCCCGACCCTAACTCGCCGTCGTTTGGCCGGCGTAGCAACGCCGACGAGCCAAGGACCGAAGTTCATCGTCTTCGTTTTTCTAGGGTCCTCTGCGCAAAAGTCAGGGACTTGTTCGTAAGGTTTTGAAAGTTCTAGGGTTCCCAGCGTAAAAAGATTCTTAAACCTAGATCTAATTTTCCCGAATCTAAATTCAAACTGTAAAATCTGAAACTTGTGCACCATTTCAAATCCAGAGCTCCGCTAGGGTTGATCTTTGGATATGTTGATTGTAGTGACTTTGGGCACCTTGTGTCCAAAGGGGACCTAAAAATATGGACTGTAGCTTCAGTTATGAATTAAAATGTGTTTCCTGTCTTTTTGCAGTCCAGAAATTATTAAAAATAATCCATGCAGTGAAAAATCACCATTTTTCTCCAGAGGACTAAAAACTTGTTAGCACATCTGTTAAAAATGCAAAACTTAATTTTTGCTCTGTTTAGACTAGCAAATAAATAGTTATGTGTTTTAGGATAGAAATTTATTGAGGACTGTCCAAGGGTTATTTTGAGCCACCACTTGGCCAGAGCCCTCCTTGCACACGTGACTAGCTTTGGTAGAGAAATCTCCTGAATTGGATGAATTTTTAGTTTTATATGATTTTATTTCATTTCTGCAGGCAGCAGCTTGATATATTTTTAATAAATTTTGTGTAGCTCAGATTTAGCTAAATTTTGGAGTGAGCTTAGCTCTTATACTCCAGTAGCTGTCATAAAGTTTACAGATAAAAAGGATGAATAGAAAATGAGAAACAAAAATGAGAAGGAATCTATGTGGAAATTGGTTTATATAAAAGAATAAACCTTTTGTTAATTAGTTAGAATAAAATAAGGAGAACCTAAAATTTCGGAACAGCACCCTAATTGCAAATAATAAATAGAATTCTTTTATATATGTACACAGTCACCGTCAAAGACAAATAAAAGTTTTCCCCCACCACTACTCTATTTTGTGAGGGAAATTGTAGTGCTTAAGCATGTCTAGGTGAATATGGCCTCCAAGGCCTTAATCTTGGAATCAATAGGCAGCCAATAAGTTATGCATCTCATGTAGAAGGCGCTATTCCGGACGGCACCTACCATCTCATCCCCGCCGACGAGGAAGGAATCCCGGAGGGAGGTGCCAGTGAAGGATCGACCAACCCGGAGGCTAACCCCCAGCTAGAGCAAGAAGGCAAGCCCCGGAGCATGACCTAACTTTTAAAATTTATGCATCTATGATTTCCCTATGCTTGTGCATTTACGTTTCAAGGAGTTGATTGAATACCTTAGCTGCATATTTCCTAGTGCCTATGACTTGCAACACTAGTATGGAAGGATCGATAGGGCATTGCTTTAGGTCCGTTACAAGTCGAGTGATTTCCGGTCACTCGCGAGACATAGGAGTTGCTTGTCTTTACTTATGTTGGAATCATAAGGATTGACGGGCGGGGTGATAGATGTAGATCTCCCGTCCGTGTATGATAATTGATTTAAGGTCGAAACGTGTGGTTGAGTGTGTCAAGTTTTTGAACGTACCACATGCATGCCGATATATGGGAATCGGTAAGCCCGGTGCCAGATTGAAGCAGCTAGGGCCGATAGCCATCTCTCCTTGGAAACTTTTGTTTCCCCTGCCGTACACTTGTGGATATATGCGTGAGACTGTGAGTGAAGCAGTAAACCTTTATCCTAAGGAAGTGGACCCGGTTCCGAATTGTGGATCGATGGGAAAGGTTGGGAAGTGCTTGTGCCTTTTATAGCAAGCACTATCCGTGTGTGTTGGGTTTCCCCTGGCCAGGTAGCAAAATTCGGTTCGAACTGCCGCTTCTCGTGGTTAATGAGACTGCTTGACCGCCTTGCTGCATTGAGTAACAAGTGGAATTATGAGATTGATGAACTTGTTGTATGAAATAAATTGTATTGCCTCACTTGTATTATTAGACAGGATGCTAATCTAGAATGGTTAAATTTACTAGAATATGATGCTAAAACTTGAAAGCAAGGACCTACTCTTAGTTGCTTTTTGGCAAACAAATCCACCAGCCAAAAGCCTCTCATGTCTAGATGTCGGTGATGTAGTTTTCACCCGACGGGTAAGCCTTGCTGAGTATTAGTATACTCAGCCTTGCTTGTGGCATTTATTTACAGGTACAATGTTGGATGTGGCAGTCGATGCCCTGACTTGGCCTACCCAGGTTCCCCCTGGATGGCACATCGAATGGGTTCCGTCCTCTGCCGAGGAACGGGAGGAGTAGCACCGTGGCAGGCTTCAGCATGGTGTTACTAGTATCGTCGTTAGTTGTCTTCCGCTGCAATGAACTTTTATTTCCGCTGCAATGAACTAGTACTCTGATTTAAATTTGAACTTGGTTTGTAATAACTTGTGATACTATTCATGTATGTTAAATGTGTGGAATGTTGTAATCTCTGGAACTCACCTTCGTGTGGGCGTGCTGTTGTTTCAATCGAGAAAAGTGCGTGGTTAATCGGGTTTAATCCGACGGCGCTCCAGCTTATTCCAGATTAAGTGCCTGACTACTCGATTAGTGGTCCCGGGGTACTCAACTTGGAATAATTTCGGAGTGGTCCGCCACAGGGCCCACGTGGGGGTGCGTTCCCGGGTTCAAGTAAGGATATTTCCGGTCGTTGGCCCAGCTGGTTGAAAGGTTCTTGCGTACAGTAAGATCGACTGTGCGAGACTGGGGGCTAGGTATCTCCTGCAGGATGTACATTGATCCGGATCGACACAACTCTTGGTTATGAATGCACTTGATCAGGTTTTAAACATCGTAGAGGAAACAAGTTGAACAAGATCAGTGTGATTCATAAATGCTGGTTGAGCTTAGTACAACCTGTATGCAAAATAGTTTATAACCTAGATGGATAAGTAACAACTCAACTGAGCTAAAATAAATAAAATATAAGGATCAAGTTTTAATAATGCTTTTGGCAAAAGAGTCGAGTCAGCCAAATCCACATACAACCTACTCATATTCCTTGGGAGTCTTTTCTTTGGTAAGGCGGGTAAATCTTGCTGAGTACCTTCGTACTCAGGGAATCTCCCTTTTGTTTTTCAGAAGAGGCTACGGAGGAGATCACCAAGAAGATCCAGAAGACCTAGATCATCATGGTCCCGATGATTCTAGGGTTAAGCCGTGTGACATCCCACCTTTAGCAAAAGGTCAAGTGCTATGGTTGGTTGGTCAAGTGAGAAATTAAGAGAAAAAGGAAAAGAGCTAATTAAAAGGAATCGTTTGACCAAAGTCAACAAAGTTGCTAAATTTGAAATTTTTGGGAGCCAAGAATTTCTAAATATAGTTTACAAGATAAGAAACTTAGTGGTCCATAAATGGTGGAAAAATTTGTGGAAATGATGCTTCAATTAAATGGAAGAAAGAAATGGAGAAAGTGCACTATTCATCGTCCGACAACAGAACTCAGCTGTTTTCAGTTTTCGCTGGAAAAACATAATGAGCAGCTATCTTTGAGGTGAGCTAGTGATCGATCTGTGGGTTGTATGACTTAGATGTCTTAAAGAAAGTTGTAAAGGAAAGGATTTGGAACAACTTTTGTTTTTGGGTCACACTCAGAAGATGGCTGGATTAAGGAGAAAAACGTGAAAGAAAATGGTTCAGAAACGGTTTTCAGTTAAATGCAGTAGTTTGACAGTTAAACTGAATTTGTGCAAATTGAGATCGAATTTTAAGTTTTCTGCAAACACTTCCAACTAGGAAGTTGTACTCCTGAATGTGAATTTCAAATTCATTTTTGACACCAGATGCATGTTCTATTCAAATTTCGAGAGTAATTGAAGAAATTCAGTGAGCAGCCCTGAATTTGAGATGTGTTGCAGCAGCAACTTTGAGGCTCAAATTCGACTTCAAATCGTGCTCAAATGGGGTAAGTGCCAATGTAAGAAATGTAATTCAATGATCCAGACAAGTTTTATTTTGGGAGATTTGGATGTTACCATGCAGTTTTTGAAGAAAAGTGAAGCTCAATCTCGGGTTTTGGATGCTCAAATGGGGAAAAGTGACGTCGGCCGAGCAGGCAGCTGCCGGCGGCGGCGCCTGGACCATTTCACCGGCCACGCGTCGATTCCGTTGGGAGCCAGCTCGGGCGGTGTCGCAACAGGAGGTGTCGCGCGCCCGCCGCGTCGATCCGTCGTTATAGCCGTCGTCGTCGGTCTCTCTCTCCCTCTTTTGCTTCGTCGCTCCCTTGCTTCTCGCCATGGCCGCCGGCGAGCCGTAAGCCTTCCGCCGTCGTCCGACCCTCTCCGCCCCACTCCCTTCCACCAAAAGCTCCACCGTCAGCTCCTCAGTCGTTTTCACCCGCTCTTGCTCCTCCTCCACCGCTCCACAGTCGGCGCAGCTCGGTTTTTCAGCTCGTCGTCACCATCTCGCCGGGGTAAGAACCGCTCACCATGTTGATGACGATGCAGTGAGTTTGGCCGGGGTTTGAGAGTGTAGCGAGGGGGTTCTTAGGTTGAGAAGCGTGCTTAGAGGCTTAGTTGGTTGGGCGCGACGTTTCCCGGGCCGGGAACGCCGTTCGCCGCCGTGGCGCTCTTCCGCCATGGCCGTCGTGCGTGAGCAGCCTCGCTCGGGCTTCCTCCGACCGAGTTGGTGCGCGCGCTAGGTACGGTAGGGTCTGCTGTTGCTCGTAGAGGGGTCGGTTGCCGTGTTGGTGCCGTGTCGGCTCCGCTAGGCCTTCGCCGCCGCATGTGCCAAGCGCGCTCCCGCCATGGCTGGCGTGAAGCGCTAGCGCGCGTAGTGCCGCGCGGGCTGGCCTGGGCGTGCGCACTAGGCATCGTCGGTCTTAGGGTTGCTCGCGAGCCTGTTGCAAGGCCGGCTGGTGCTGTGAGTTCGCCGGAGCGCGGAGCGCCGTTGAGCCTCGCCGCCGAGCCGCCATGAGGGCTAGGGTTAGAGCTTACCGCGGGAGTTTAGGGTTAGAATGGATGCGCCGTCGTGAAGGGAAGCTGATAGGCTAGTCGTCGTCGTCGGGGGACACCGCCGCCGGCGAGCGTGCGCGGGTCAACGCCGACGAGGGCTCGGTCCGCGCGGGAGCTCTGCTCCGCGTGGGCAGGGACGTCGGGGGAGAAGAAATAGAAAGCTGAGGGGGGTTTTGCGAGAAAGCCAAATAAATTTTAGAATTAGATTTAACTTATGTTTTTCCACTGTTTTAATTATAGAAAATCATAGAAAAATCAGAAAAGTGTGAAATAAATTTTGATAATTCCCTTAGATTTTCCTTTATGTTATAAAAATGCTAAACCTTTAAATGTGTGTTGTTTAGGATTTAATAATAATACCATCTTAGAAATTTAATTGCTAAAAATTGTTAGTATAATTTTTAAAAGCATTTAAAAATAGGATTCAGGTTTTACAAGAACATTTAAAAAGAAATGAAGTGTTAGGGATTTTTTAGAGAATGATTTTAATACACTTAAAAATTCTTCTTTAATAAATATAAAAGAAATAAGGATTATTTCACCTAAACAATAAAACAACTTTTTCTTTAGAAAAGGATGGGTAGTTATGTTGGCTTGCAACTGTATCGAGAAATAAAGTTTTGTGTGTTGTGTTTTAAACTGTTGCATCTCTAATCACTGACTTGCATCGCATAATAGAATCTGAAGCCTCAGAGGTGGAGTACGTGGAACTTCCCGAAGAACAAGTTCATTACGAGGAAGTTCTGGTGATTGCTCCGGAGTCTCAAGAAGTCGCTTAGACCACTAACCTTTTTGAAACTCAAGGCAAGCCCCGGATGCATCTCTACCCATTTCATTTCAGAAGTTCATGCGTCCAAATATTATTTCTTTGTGTGCATTAAGTTAGGAGTTGAATAAAAACCTTTGATGCATGAAATACTCCTTGGTAGAGCTACCTTTGTTGCTAGGAAATAAATTGGTTAGAAATATCCACTTAGCTATGCTTAGCAAGGGTATATAAAAGATGATGATCTAGGTTCTCACTAATCATAGATGAATCATAGAAGATTTACTATGGAAAGAAAGTGGGCAGAGATTGATAGAATGGATTGAGGTAGACTCGATCCTTAGTTCTGCCTACTAGTTGAAGTGACTAAGGACCGATCCGTTGTTTAAAAGTTTGATCAAGTGATTCTACCTGGTTTCTTGCTGGGTTATGGGACCAGTAAAGCCAATTAGATTAGCTGGCTCGTTGATTGGAAATATCGCTTACCCGTGCTTGCTGGGTCGGAGAAAGGCGGGATCGTAATCTGGAACTCACGGGGTGGTCGCCAGACGTGGGGCCCACGTGGGGATGCGTTCCCGGGTTCGAGTAAGGATATTTCCGGTCTTTGGTCCAACTGATTGAAAGGTTGTTGCGGACAGCTGGCGCAGCTGTACGTGACTGGGTGCTAGGTATCTCCTGCAGGATGTACATTGATCCGGATCGCCACAACTCTTGGTTATGAGTGCACTTGATCAGGTGTTAAACATCGTAGAGGAAACAAGTTGAACTATTATATGAGAGTGATTCAAAATGCTGGTTGATCCTAGTATCACTTGTATGAAAAAGTATTTAAAACCTAGTTAAATAGTTAAAACCTAAATGGAGTTAAAACTGACAAATAAGGACCCATTATTAGTAAGCTTTTCCGCAAAAGTTGAGTCAGCCAAATAACCACCAAAAAGCCTAATCATCCATCCTTGAGAGTCTTTTCTTTGGTAAGACGGGTAAGTCTTGCTGAGTACCTTCGTACTCAGGGTTCTTCCCTTTCTGTTTTCCAGAGGATGTTCCACAACCCGAAGGCGAAGAGGAGAGCCAGAAGCTCTAGAGCATCGGTGGTCCCAGATGTCTCTAGATAAATAAAATACCCTAGGGTTATGATCTCTCTTCAGTTGTATAAATCTAGTTTGTATTTGGATCTTAGTACTATGGCTTGCAGTTAAGGTTGCTTCAAAACTCGGTTTGTAATAATTCGTATCTTTCAGTATTTATGTAAAAAGGTAATGCCTGTTGTGTTTTCCCAACTTGGTGTTGATCCTGAGCTATGGTTAAGAGAATGTTGTCAGTGGATGATTCGGGATGTCCCGGGGACACTCGACAGACTACCGGGTTTAAACTGTTTGAAGTGCGTGCAAGTATTATCCTGAGTTAGGGTGACTAGACGCACTTGAGCCAGTTTAAATTGGGCGGTTCTGCCACAGCTGGTATCAGAGCCATAGGTTGGGATAACCAAGAGGTGTTGCTATTTTAAAACTTCAGGGACCCTATTTTATATTATAAAAAGGCTGTGTCGTTAGGTGGCAGTAGTCTAATGGTTGTTGTTTTGCAGATGCTGACTGT
Source organism: Digitaria exilis (assembly GCA_015342445.1). Lineage (NCBI taxonomy): Eukaryota > Viridiplantae > Streptophyta > Magnoliopsida > Poales > Poaceae > Digitaria > Digitaria exilis. Next base: position 79,530 of record JACEFO010002062.1, on the reverse strand, counting down.
TAGCATATGGCTAGATACGGTAGAGTTTATAAATAGGGAGAGCTATACGATGCCACCGAATTTTTGTACGGGTGAGATATGTGTCTGTGAGGGCGTAGAAAAACGTTGCATCATGTGCATTGCATGTTTTCAAAACTTTTCTTTGGGGGTTTTTGGTGTGTGCCGTTGTTGACCTGTGCTGTCTCAACAGATGGAGACCATGGAGCACACGGATCAGGATGGTTGGACCCAGGGATGTTACCATGATCGGCCTGGTTTCACCCGAGTTCTGTGGTAGATCTTACAGGAAAAGGGCTTTGAGGAGCCGCCGCTATACTTCTGGAAGCAGTTTGATACTCTGCAGCAGGTGGGGTGTACTGTATATGTACACATTCCAGAGTCAGAGTCTCATGCAAAGTGGAAGCTGGATGAGACTCGAGTTCAGGGTTTTGAGTTTGAGGATACTGTTCAGACTGCAGCCTTCGCAGCTCTCACTGATCTGTGCCAGAACAACAAGTTTGAGATTGGTACAAGCTCTGCCAGGTTCTTTCCCCTGCAGGATCCGGAGGATGGGACTTGGAAGCGGCGAGTTAAGGCTTTGAGGAACAAGTCAAGGTTAGAGAGTGATGTGGTTGCAGCATCTTCGGTGGACTACATGGTGTCCATGTTCAACCTCCTTCAGATATGCCAGAACAGTTATCAGCGACAGAGGGAGAAGAACACGGATTTCAAGATGAAGATGTTGGGAATGAAGTCTGGTCTGGAAGAGGCTCAGCAGTCTATGTATGATAGAGAGCATGAGATGGAAAGGTCTATGAGGGACCTGGCTCGTAAGATTGATGAGAAAGATGCTGAGATACAACGTCTCAAGGAAGTAGGGGCAGAGACTACAGCTGCACAGGCTGAAGCTATGGGAGCTAACACTCGGGAGTTGCAGGCCCGAATCTCGATACAGCAGGATCAGATTGTTGCTCTTAGGACAGCTTTGGAGCAATATGAGCACTTGGTAGCAGCTGCAAATCAACCTAATGAAGCACCACCAGCTCCAGTTGATGATCAACCTCCAGCTCAGGAGGGGGCAGATGAAGTGGTGGATATAGTGGGCATGGAGCCTGCTTTAGCTGCACCACCTGCACCGGAGGATGCACAGTTTGCTGATGAGGTTCTAGAGGGTTTTGAAGGCTTTGAGTTTGAGGTTGAGGAGCACAATGAAGCTTTGCCAGAGAATCCAAATGCGTTTGCTTGGGCTAATGCAAATGCTAATGGATTCGATCCTGAAGGGCTTGGGCCACTGGAGTTCCATCCAGTGGTGGTGGATGATGATAGTGAGGAAGAAGATCCTAGCGAGATTCTGGGAGAGTCCGGTATGACCTCAGTCACCAGCTCCTCATCTTCTTCGACTTCGTCGTCGGCCTCCAGTGTGATTCGGTCTGATGGCAGTGAGAACTCCGTCAACCAGCCAGCTCCGATGGAGGAGGCAGGTTGAAAAAGATGTCAGGGTTGGTTCCTTGGGGCTGTGTGAGGTCGAGAGCAAAGTTGTTTTGTGCATATGTATGTATGACTAGCATGATAGTACTTGGAACCATAGGCTTGTAAGCTATGTATATATATGTGGTGGCTTGAGTTTGAAGAATCTAACTCCTAGAGAGATGTATATGTTCTGGTATGGTCTTGGTTGAACCACTGTCATGTGAATGAATAAGAATGTGTCATATGATGGTTGTTTGCATCTATATGAGGGTGGTTATGAAAGGAGTTTAATTATTCTTCTGCAAAGTTTTGATAAATCAGTAGAGTGGAAGTTGATGTTTTCTTGTACTAAACTTTTTGTAGAATGGCCAATCAAAGGAATCAGCAGTCTAGCTCGAGGGCGGATCCCAATGCTCCACCTGGACCTCCTACCTTGACAGACGCGTTTGCTCACCTCATAAACTCCGGGACTGAGCAGACTCGGCTGTTAAATCTGATTGCTCAAAACTTGGGTAATCGCCCACCCGGAAGGCAAGCTGGGCATCAGGGAGTTACGTACTCTCAATTCCTAGAGACCCATCCACCAATCTTCAGTCATGCTGAACATCCACTCGAAGCTCGGGAATGGATTCAAACTCTGGAGCAGAAGTTCCGTGTTATTCCTCAGTGTACTGAAGCTCAGAAAGTGGAATTCGCAGGGTTGCAACTGCAGGGACCTGCTGGTACTTGGTGGGCTAGTTTCTTGTCCCGACAACCGGCGGGAGGAGCACTGAACTGGGAAGATTTCAAAACGGTTTTCTGTGCTCATTTCATTCCCGATGGTATTTTGAAGATGAAGTTGGAGGAATTTCTGAGGCTACAGCAGGGCAACAGGAATGTGCTGGAGTATACTCGTGACTTTGATCATTTGGCTCAGTATGCCCCTGAACATGTGGATAGTGAGACCAAGAAGAGGGATTGGTATCTCCGAGGGCTTAATGTCAGAATGCAGGAGAAGTTGGTCACTTGCACCTTGCACAATTATGGTGAAGCAGTGAGTATGGCTATCTCGGCCGAGGCAAAGATGAAAGCTTTGGATGAATCTCTCAGGCGTGAAGAAGCTCTTAAGAGGAAGAACCCTCCCATGGGAGCCTCGAGCAGTGTTCCACCGCGGTACAAGGTGGTTTATCGGGGGCCACCTCGTCCGACTTTTCGAGCTCCACAGCCGCAGCCTCCGCAGCAATCGTGGGTGGTGAGGAGTCCTTATAATGCACCTCGCCCAGCTAACCCTCAGCCACAAGGTAACCGTTATCCAGCAGCGCCAGGTAACAAGCAGCCATGTTACAATTGTGGACAAGCTGGACATTTTGCTCGGGATTGTCGCCTTCCCAAGCAGGTTGCTTGGGTTGGCAATCAGAATGTCAAGGCACAAACTTCAGGGCAAGGTGTGGGCCAGAGGTTTGTCAGGAAGAAGGTTTTTAATGCCAAGACTGGACGAGTCCATTTTATGAATGTTGAAGAAATACCGGAGGGAGAACTGGTTATGGCTGGTATGTTTTCTCTTAACAACCAACCCGCCATTGTTTTGTTTGATTCTGGTGCCTCGCATACTTTTATAAGTAAGGCTTTTGTGGAGAAACACCAGTTAGCCACCAGGGTGTTACGGAATAAGTATGTGATAGAATCCACGGGGGCAAAGTAAACTACTAATCTAGTGGCTAGTGATGTGGCTTTGAGTTTAGAAGGGCACATGGTTAATGTTTTATCCTTAGTTCTTGAAGATCAAGGGATTGATATCATTTTGGGGATGAATTGGATGACCCAGAACAAAGTGTTGATAGATACGGGATCTCGGGAAATTTGTTTTAATAATGCTCTTGGTCGTGAAGTGAAGATCACCTTACCTGCCCACCAAACTTTAGATTGGATGGTCAGGAAGACAAGAGCAGTGGCCTTAGAATCAATACCTGTGGTTAATGAATTCCCGGATGTCTTTCCGGAGGATTTACCGGGGTTACCACTAGTTAGAGAGGTGGAGTTTACTATTGAGCTTGAGCCTGGGACAGCTCCTATATCTAGAAGACCTTATAGAATGCCACCTAAAGAGCTAGCAGAGCTGAAAGTACAATTGCAAGAGTTACTAGATAAAGGTTTTATTCGGCCCAGTGCATCTCCGTGGGTTGTCCGGCTATTTTTGTGAAAAAGAAAGATCACACCCTAAGGTTATGTGTTGATTACCGTCCCTTGAATGCGGTAACCATCAAGAATAAATATCCTTTACCCCGGATTGACTTGTTGTTTGATCAATTGGCTGGAGCAAAAGTCTTTTCTAAGATTGATCTCCGGTCAGGGTATCACCAGATACGAATTAAGCCGGAAGATATCCCTAAAACCGCTTTCTCCACTAGATATGGTCTCTATGAATATCTAGTAATGTCCTTTGGGTTGACAAATGCCCCAGCGCATTTCATGTACTTGATGAACACTGTGTTCATGCCAGAATTGGATAAATTTGTAGTGGTGTTCATAGATGATATCTTAGTCTTCTCTAAAAGTGAGGAAGAACATGTAGAGCATCTGCGCATTGTTCTGCAAAGGTTGAGAGATCACAAATTGTATGCAAAGTTAAGTAAGTGTGAGTTTTGGTTGAAGAAGGTACCTTTCTTGGGCGATGTTTTGTCGGCGGATGGTGTGGAAGTTGACCCAAGTAAGGTTGAGGATGTATTGAATTGGCAACCACCGCAATCGGTAACTAAGGTTAGGAGTTTTCTGGGAATGGCCGGCTATTATCGGCGGTTCATTCCAGATTTCTCCAAAATAGCCAAGCCATTAACTGAGTTACTTAAAAAGGACAACAAGTTTGAGTGGAGCGATCAATGTGAAGAAGCATTTCAGCAGTTAAAGAAGTTGTTCACTACCGCTCCAGTTCTAGCTCAGCCAGACATCGAGAAGCCTTTTGATATTTATTGTGATGCTTCCGGTAAAGGTTTGGGCTGTGTTTTAATGCAGGAGGGTAGAGTCATTGCTTATGCCTCAAGGCAGTTAAAACGGCATGAGGAAAATTACCCCACTCATGATTTAGAACTTGCTGCCGTAGTGCATGCTCTTAAGATATGGCGACACTAGGGTTATGATCTCTCTTCAGTTATAAAACTAGTTTGTATTTGGATCTTAGTACTATGGCTTGCAGTTAAGGTTGCTTCAAAACTCGGTTTGTAATAATTCGTATCTTTCAGTATTTATGTAAAAAGGTAATGCCTGTTGTGTTTTCCCAACTTGGTGTTGATCCTGAGCTATGGTTAAGAGAATGTTGTCAGTGGACGATTCGGGATGTCCTGGGGACACTCGACAGACTACCGGGTTTAAACTGTTTGAAGTGCGTGCAAGTATTATCCTGAGTTAGGGTGACTAGACGCACTTGAGCCAGTTTAAATTGGGCGGTTCTGCCACAAGCCGGAGGCTATAGATATGTGTGATATAGAACTACCTAGACTGGTTTGTATTAAACTCTTAGTAATGGCTTGACTTGCATTTGAGTTCTCTTCAAAACTTGGCTTGTAATAAGTAAGAATCTTGGTATGTTGTGTAAAAATGATAATGCTCGTTGTGTTCTCCTTACCGAAAACGATTGTGATGTATGGCAAAGATATGAGTTAACGTGGTTTATCGAGGAGTCCTTGGGACACTCGATAGATCACCAGTTTAAACTGTTTGAAGTGCGTCCGATGACCGTAACAGGTCGTTATGGCGCACTTGAGCCAGTTTAAATTGGCGGTTCTGCATTCGATATTTGCTAACCTTTGCTACCATATTTGGCCACCCAAAGCTCCACATACTTTCTTCAGATCAGTACAGCGAAGACCCTTGCAATCTTGGTGCCGTCTCCTCACAGGTATCACGAACCAGCCACCGGTTGTGCCATTCCACTGCTTGTGTTGGTAAGAACTTGGTAAGGACTTGGTAAGACGTGTGTGAGGGTGTGATTCCACCAGACAGCATTAGATTATTAGGGAAAACCTTTACTGGCAGGTAACGAAGGATCTTCTCCAAAGGACTTCAACGAGTGTGTTAGCCAAGCACAACTGCAGATGTTCATGGAGGCGATACGGACCGAGATGAGAGATGGGATAAGAGACACGGTCGCCAGGTCCGTCACAGAGAGCATCAGCGGACTTAGACTTCAAGACACCATCGCGGGTTTCCATGGACAGGTTACCACGCTAACCAACCGCCTTGCGGCGTTGGAAGCTCGTCCACCTCCTCAACCAGTCGATCAAGATGTGGTGCTTGACATCCATGGTAACGTGGACGAGGCAGCTACACGAGAGGCACGCATACGAAGAAATATTCGGCTTAACGCCGCAGGCGGTAATCGTCCTGCCCCTAATCCTTACGCTAAGGTAAAATTTACTCTACCTTCTTTTGATGGACAATATGACGCTGTAGCATATCTTGATTGGGAGATGACGGTAGAACAAAAATTTAATGCCCACCTTGTGCCTGAGCAACATAGAGTTACACAAGCCAGTAGTAAATTTAAAGATTTTGCAATCATATGGTGGACTGGTTTAGTTCCTGCAGGTCTCGCACCAAATACTTGGGAACAACTTAAGGTTGCTATGCGTGATAGATTTGTTCCTCCTTCTTACCATAGAGAGTTGCGTTGTCAATTGATGCGTTTAGATCAGGGAGATAAATGTGTGCAGGATTACTATGGTGAGCTTCAGAAGGGTTTGATGCGTTGTGGGATAGTTGAGGGTGAGGAGGATGCCATTGTTTGATTTTATTCAGGCCTGAGACATGATATACAGGATATAGTTGATTACAAGAGCTTTCATACTGTCAACCAGTTGTTCCAGTTTCCTAGCCTTGCAGAGAAGGAATTGCAGGGTCGATAATTTCAGGAGCAGCAGGACAGGCGCAACACCCCCCGGACATCCTTTCTGCCACGCACCACCACGTCGGCGCATTCTGGGCTACCCAAGCTTTCGACTTTTCGAACACCTCCACCAACGAGCAAGAAAGCGACGACGAGCGGTGTTTCGAATACACCAAACAAGTCTTCCTCACGTGCTGCAGACTCAGGTAAAAATGTTTATTTGCAGGCACCGGCTTAGAGTTCCTCATCTGTCGTCTCCACAGGACGCACGTCTGGCATTCAGTGCCATCGCTGCCATGGCATTGGACACGTGAAGAAGGATTGCCTAAGTCAGCGGGCATATTTGGCGACAGAGCATGGAGGTTACATCAGCACCTCTGACATAGAAGACGATGATGATGAAGAGGGTGCTGCTGAAGATGTCGACCATCATGTCATTCATGGTGGAGACAATTCTTCGGGTTTCTTGAACATCATTGTTCAGCGTCTGCTCAGCACGCAAGTTCAGCAGCCTGAGAGGTTGCAACATCACAACTTGTTCCAGACTTTCTTCATCATCAAGAACCGACGTGCACGTGTGATTATTGATGGAGGAAGTTGCAACAACTTGGTGAGTTCTGATCTGGTCAAAAGATGCTTGGCTTGGCCACACGACCACATCCGCATCCTTACTACATTCAATGGGTTAATGAATTTGGTAAAGCAAAGGTAGCATACACTTGTAGAGTTTATTTCTCCATTGGTGCATATACTGATTTTATTGATTGTGATGTGGTACCTATGCAAGCTTGTTCACTTTTATTGGGTCATCCTTGGGAACATGATAATGATGCTACACACCATGGTAGAAGTAATAATTACACCTTCATGCATAAGTGAAAGAAAATCACATTGGTTCCTTTGACCCCTGCTGAAATAGTACAAGCTGATAAAGAAAGAGCTGCTAGTTTGAGTAAGGATGAATCTGAAAATCAGCAAGTTGCTAATTCCATATATCCACCTAAAAAGGAGACACCCACACATAAATCTGATAGCGAGGGAATTAAATTAGGGGGTAGAGTTATGCTTGCAACAAAATGTGACTTTGCTGAAATTTCTAAGGGTGATGTTCGCTATGTTTTGTTATGCAAACAAGCGTTGTTTTCACTTGATGATATTGCTATCTCTTTGTCTCCTGCGGTCACTAACATTTTGCAGGAGTATAAGGATGTTTTTCCAGCTGAGATACCCCCGAGGCTGCCACCTTTGAGAGGGATAGAGCATCAGATTGATTTGATTCCGGGAGCCTCTTTGCCAAACCGTGCCGCTTACGGAACCAACCCCGAGGAAACTAAGGAGATTCAGCGACAAGTCCAAGACCTTTTGGACCGCGGGTATGTACGTGAGAGCCTTAGTCCTTGTTATGTGCCTGTGCTTTTGGTTCCTACGAAGGATGGTACATGGCGTATGTGTGTTGATTGTAGAGCCATCAATAATATTACTATTCGATATCGTCATCCTATTCCTAGGTTAGACGACATGCTTGATGAGTTGTGTGGCGCTATAATTTTCACAAAGATTGACTTGCGTAGTGGTTACCACCAGATTAGAATGAAACTTGGTGATGGATGGAAGACAGCTTTTAAAACTAAATTCGGGTTGTATGAGTGGTTAGTGATGCCTTTTGGTTTAACCAATGCACCTAGTACTTTCATGCGCTTGATGAATGAGGTTTGAGGTCTTTTATTGGTCGATTTGTGGTGGTTTACTTTGATGATATATTGATTTACAGCAAGTCTATGGATGAACATATGGATCACTTACGTGCTGTTTTTGATGCGTTGAGAGCAGCACATTTGTATGCTAACCTTGAGAAGTGCATCTATTGCACCAATCGAGTCTCTTTTCTTGGCTATGTTGTTACTCCACAGGAAATTAAGGTGGATGAGACAAAGATTGAAGCCATTCAGAGCTGGCCGCTGCCCCAAAACATCACACAGGTGAGGAGTTTTCTTGGTCTTACAGGTTTCTACCGCCGCTTTGTCAAGGATTTCAGCACCATTGCAGCGCCACTACATGCCTTGACAAAGAAAGATGTGGTGTTTCATTGGGGTACGACATAAGAGGAGTCCTTTGCCACTTTGAAGGACAAGCTTACACATGCGCCATTGCTACAACTTTCGAACTTTGGTAAGACTTTCGAACTTGCTTGTGATGCTAGTGGAGTTGGCATTGGTGGTGTTTTGATGCAAGATGGTAAACCCGTTGCATACTTTAGCGAGAAATTGAATGGCCATGTTTTGAATTATTCTACGTATGATAAAGAATTGTATGCTCTTGTACGTTCTTTACAGACATGGCGTCATTATTTGTGGCCTAGAGAATTTGTTATACACTATGATCATGAAGCGCTTAAGTATCTTCATTCACAAAGTAATCTGAACCGTAGACATGCTAAATGGGTTGAGTTCATTGAATCTTTTCCTTACATCATTCAACATAAGAAAGGAAAGGATAATGTGATTGCTGATGCTTTGTCTAGACGATACGCTTTGCTGTCCCAACTTGATTTTCGGAGTTTTGGGCTTGAAACAATTAAAGAACAATAGGCGCTTGATCCTGATTTTAAAGATGTGATATTGAATTGCAAAGAGGGACGTACATGGAACAAGTTCGTGATTAATGATGGGTACGTGTTTAGAGCTAACCGCCTATGTATTCCAGTTGGTTCCTTCGTCATTTGTTGATGCAGGAAGCGCATGGAGGAGGTTTGATGGGACACTTTGGCGCTAAGAAGACGGAGGATGTTTTGGCCACACATTTCTTTTGGCCAAAGATGAGGAGGGACGTTGAGCGGTTCGTTGCTGGCTGCACTACATGTCAAAAAGCTAAGTCTCGCTTAAATCTACATGGTTTGTATATGCCTCTCCTCGTGCCTTCTATTCCTTGGGCAGATATCTCTATGGATTTTGTGTTAGGATTGCCTAGGACTAAGAGAGGGAGGGATAGCATTTTTGTTGTAGTGGATTGATTTTCTAAGATGGCTCATTATATACCATGTCATAAAAGTGATGATGCTATTCATATTGCTGACCTTTGTTTCAAAAAGATTGTACGTTTGCATGGTATGCCTTCTACTATTGTTTCATATCGTGATGCAAAATTCTTGAGTCATTTTTGGCGTACCTTGTGGAACAAGCTGGGAACAAAGTTGTTATTTTCTACCACTTGTCATCCACAAACCGATGGACAAACGGAGGTGGTCAACCGTACGTTGGGCACTATGTTAAGGGCTGTTTTAAAGAAGAATTTGAAGATGTGGTAAGAATGTTTGCCTCATGTTGAGTTTGCATACAATCGGGCAACACATTCTACCACAAAGGTAAGTCCTTTTCAGGTAGTGTATGGTTTCAACCCCCGTGCTCCTATTGATATTCGACCTTTGCCTACTACTGAGAGAATTCATTGTGATGCTAAGGAACGTGCTGAGTTTATATGGAAAATTCATGCGACAACTAAGCACAACATTGAAAAGATGACTGAAAAGTATAGAATTGATGGTAGCAAAGGTAAGAGAGAGTTAAAACTTGAACCAGGTGATCTAGTTGGTTGCACTTAAGAAAAGAACGTTTTCCAGATTTGAGGAAGTCCAAGTTAATGCCTAGAGCTGATGGTCCTTTCAAAATAATTGAGAAAATAAATGATAATGCATATAAACTTGAGTTGCCTCCTGAGTTCGGGGTTAGTCCCACCTTTAACATTTTAGATTTGCGGCCATATTTGGGAGAAGAAGATGCGCTTGAGTCGAGGACGACTCCAATTCAAGAGGAGGAGGATGATGAGGACATCACTTCTACGGATATACATGAGGCTTCACCACTAGACATCCAAACCATTGAAGGTCCAATTACAAGAGCTCGTGCGAGACAATTAAATTTAGAGGTGAGCTCGCTCCTAAATGTTCCTATTAATAGTTTTGAGAATGAGTTACTACCTATTGTTTATAATGTGATTAGGAACCAATGATAAGATTAACAAACACATGGAGGATGGCTTGGAGGCGTGGAGGACCAGCGAGGGTCGGCCAAGCTACGTGGAGGCCCATTACAACTCGAGTTCGAGTCCACCTCGGAGTCCAGGAGCTGCCTTCGGTAAAACGGACGCCCAGGCCACATACGGAGTCCAATTTCGACGATCCACGTATGGTTGGAAAGAAGATTTTATAGAGCTCCCAATAGCTTTGGTTTGAGGCCCAAATTCATCCGGAGTCGTTGGGAATCATCCAAATAAGATGGCGTCCATAATCTGTCCCGGTGCTGCGTCACCGTTTTTTGGCCTTTGGGCCTTGTATCGTCGTCGAGTCCATTAGGAGGCGTGTCCAGGGGTCATCCACGACCCTAAGCTCTATAAATCAGTAGCCGCCGCCTTCCTTAGGGTTTGGGTTTTGCTTTAGATTAATCTGTCTTTGAACAGTCGCCGTCTTCGGTTTGTAGAACCCCAACTTGTGTGCTTAATCATTCATCCGCAGATTGTCACCAATATTGAGAGCTGCGTTCTTTCAAGTTCTTGCTTTTGTTCTTTATTTCGCTTGCAGGGATTAGCCTTCTTGGCGAGGTCAACCGGGTTGTGACACGGTTGATAACCAAAGGAGTCGTGGTGCTAAGATTGCAGGGTTCGAGTTGCTGACTTGAAGCCGGATCGGTGTGTTTTACTCCACCCAAACGAGAGTTATTCTTACCTGACGGAAGATAGGCCACCTACGTCTCATCAGGGGTCAACTTCAGCGGCACGTTTGGAACATGAGAATGGAATCAAGTGCTTTCGTGCTGTCTCTTTCTTTTTCTCTCCCTCTTTGGTGTTGTATCCGATCCTTTCCTTGGCAAAGCATTTCCTTATGCAAAACTCTCTGCACCCACCATCACCATTCCACCACGGAGCACTCACGTACACTTTGCATCCACCGCTCCACCACGGAGCTCTTCCTCGGCGTGACTGGAGGCACTACACAAGGCACTACACAAGGCAACAGGATGCCGGCGTGGTGAGGGTGGATGTGTGTGTGTGTGCAAGGCGCCGGCGTGGTGTGGACAGGGAGAGCCGGCAGAGGCTCCGCCGCCTCTGATCCGTTGGCGAGCGAGCGCTTCTCGCGGGCAGATCCGTGGACGACGGGATCAAGCCGTTGTTATGGCGGCCCATCAATTCAAACTCGAACGTGAGACTTATCCCTGCATTCCGGAGCCTTCTAGACACTTTTGAACAAGAGGATGCATGCACGTGCGTATCTTTCAGGAACAAGTGCATACGTTTATACATGTGCATTTGTATTAGCTGGTTGGTTCTTCATGCACCTACCGCTGCGTATATCGTATACCATACGTGAGCTGTTGGAAGGTTTAGTGGTTATTTGGGCCGACCTTGATAAAGGCCCACAAGCTTAAAGGCCTCACGTATGCTAAATACAAGTGGGGCCCGACATCAGAATTTTGGTGTGTTGTTTGTACACACATATAATTTCAGCCATCATCATATATTCATACAGGATCAAATTGGTACATGGCCATGCAAGTATACGTGAATGTGATCGAAAACTCCATTAAGTTGGCATGCAAATAGCCGTGATAATAAAGTCTCCGCAAGGTATAACTTGATGACAAGTGGTCCCCATACCATCTACGTTGTTAATAAAATATGACAAAATCTCATAGTACATAGAGAAACAAAAGACTACCACTTACTATCACTTAATAATTAATTGAGAAATAAGACGTGAGGTCACCGAAATGCTTCCTCCGGTTGGGGGTTAACCTCAGCGGCACGTTTGCAACATGAGAATGGAATCAAGTGCTTTCGTGCTGTCTCTTTCTTTTTCTCCCTCTCTTTGGTGTTGTATCCGATCCTTTCCTTGGCAAAGCATTTCCTCATCCAAAACTCTTTGCAGCCACCATCACCATTCCACCAATCCACCACGGAGCACTCACACTTTGCATCCACCGTTCAGAGGGAGAGAGAGAGAGGGGGGGGGGGGGCGGGAATGGAGAACGTGGCCGAGTCTCTTGTGGCCAATGTTAGGCAGGTGCTGGGAGACGAGTATCGGCTGCTCTCCGGCGTCGGCGGCGACGTCACCGAGCTTCGCGACGACCTGGCCACCATGAACGCCCTCCTCCGCATGCAGTCCGAGGCGGACGATGGCGCCGTGGACCACTTCGTCCGGGAGTGGATGAAGCAGCTCCGTGAGCTCGCCTACGACGCCGAGGACAGCGTTGACCTCTACAAGCTCCGCGTCAAGTGCCGCCATGGCGACGGCATGGCTGCCTGGTGGTTCAAGCTGAAGCACCTGATCAGGACACTCACCGAACGCCACCGCCTCGCCGGCGAGATCCACGCCCTCCGCGCCCGCGCCGTCGCCATCAGCGAGCGCCACGCGCGGTACGGCGTCAACCGCGAGGCGCTGCGCCGCTCCGAAACTTTTGCTCCTATGGTGGGGCTGCGGTCTACGGCTGCGCTCCTGCGTGCTAAAAGCCCAGATGAGAGCAATAAGTTTGTCGACATTGGAGGCCAGGCTGAAACCTTTGCCAAGCGGCTGAAGGAGGACGAGCACCATTTCAAGGTGTTCTCCGTCGTTGGCTTTGGGGGAGTCGGCAAGACGACCCTAGCCATGGAGGTCTGCCAGCGACTTGCAGTGGACTTTCCGTATCAGGCGATGGTGCCTGTGTCTCAAACGTTCCAGCCCGACAGGGATCTCGAGAACTTGCTCAAGGGCATTCTTCAGCAGGTCGTCACGCCAAAAACGGACGATGGGAAAGGGGTCAAGGAAGAGAAGGCCGTTGGCATCAATGAATTGGGAGCCTATCTCTCCGACAAGAGGTATGTTACATTTTATAGCTATGTTTATTTACAATGCCATAATTTTTTTAATATGTTGCGAGTCCATTTGATTGTGTCATTGTCCAAAATGTGATTGTTCAAATTTTAATTTGTGTTTTTGGTTGTGATTGTTAAGCTCATACATCTAAACAAAGTAGTTTAAAGGATGTCCATGAGTAGTGTACAGTTACAAATTCTGTAATGCTTTGTGCGAGTCATCCGCAATCAGTAGTCTTGTACTCTTGTTAACAATTTTCTCTAGGGAAAGGTCCGGTTAAAACCCTCTATATGCCCTAAAAGTCTTATTTTCAACCTATAACTTTAAAACTAGGCAAATTTGACCCTTTGCATAGTTTCAAATGTGGGTTTTCTATTTTATGGAAATTTTAAAAAATGTTTGTAGACTTGAAAATGTATAACTAATTTATTTTAACTCAAATAATATAAAACCATTGCCAAAGGTTTTCTAAAAATGTAAACTACCATCGATACAATGTTTAAAGTTTTTCTATTGAGAAAGGGGCCAGACTTCTTTAAAATGGAATCCCTTTTACACAAATAAAGAGACCTGAACATAAAATAAAATTACATTGAGGCACGTCACTAGGTCAATGTTATTCGTCTTCCTTGCATCCGATAAGGTCCATTGCTTAAAAAAAACTCCATGGGACATCAATAGATTCGATGACGAGAATCGCAGTTTCCACTAACAAAAGACTCCAAAATAATTTAGGTATTATTTGTTCATGTTGCTAGTGTTTTATATTTTTTCCTAAAAAGTACTAGGAGTAGAAATACATAAGATAAAAAAACTTCACTTAGTGTACCAACATATACTTTATATTTTTAGAAGACAATGGGCACTTGTTTCATATTTGTTTGACTTAAAATGAATTAGTTATGAATTGTTTAGATTAAATTATTTTTTATAATTAAAAATTGAAACCCACCTTTGAAACCACTCAAATGGAACATGTGCCCAATTCAATAGTTGGATGCTCCTTTATGTCCAGTTTCGTAGTCGGTTGAAAATTAGACTTTTATTATAGTTGGAGGATGCAAACCAGATTTTACCCTTCTTACTATTACTAATTGGAGACTCGTTTTTAACCTCCATGTGAAGCCATCTAATATCCTAGGTGTACACTAGAAATTCTCACAAAAATTAGAAACATTCAGCCATCAATCAGAAACTCTAATCATAATAGCCACTGGATATGTTTCATTTTTTAATAAATTACACACCTCAATCATTATGAAAGTATGCTAAAATAACACCCTAAATATGCATTTAAATTACCCACCTGTGCCATTAAAAAATAATTCAAAGTAACTCCATAATCTTCATATAAATTACCGCTCTATGCCACTATACAACCAATGTCAAATAACCCCATAAATTTGTTATATAACTTAAAATTAACCCCAAAAAGGATAAAGTAACCCATAAATTTGAATATAAAATGTATAATTATAGCAAAATCATAAAATGCACCAATATAAAATTCCAAATTATTATTTCTATCATTATTAATTATGTTATTATTTATATGGAAATATTACCCATGATGGGTGTCACCATTTATTCATGTGTGAGGGAAAATATAAGAATACCAATTTTGCTTGTTCTTTACGTAGCTCAAACAAAGGGTTCAATTAAATACAGATCAAAGCGAGGTGTGATGCAAACCGAAAAAATTGTCACAATATAATAAACCTGCTAAACTAGTTAATAATGATAAATATGTATCTTTAGAGTATTGCTTTGGAATGTTTAATAGATGAGAAGGATCATGACATAGATTATTATAATAATTAGCTACAAGCCTAATTTTTATATTAACTCTAATTAGCAGGTGCGCAGCAGCACATGTTGATGGGCTAGTTTCTCAAATAGAAGAGAATTTTTAGCCTAATTGAGATATTTCTTGAAAGCTGTTTTATTGGTTGGAAAATTTTCGTTGGAGTTTTCATTGTTGCTAATTTCCCCCCTCCCTTATTGTTCTAATTATAGACTATAAAAGTCTCAGTCTTTTTAGAAAAATAAAAATACTAGGAAGGTGCTTAATATGCTGTACTAAATGTTGAATTTCATATGGTAATATTTTGCCTCCAACGGTCCCATCGTATATATTCTGGATGCAATATAGCTGAGCTAACCAGAAAATCACTCCAACTAAACAGGTACCTCATTGTGATCGATGACGTATGGACCACACAGGCATGGGAGGCAATTGAATATAAGTTAGCAGCAGCACAGACCAACAACAATTGTGGTGGCAGAATAATCGTGACCACTCGGATTGAGACTGTGGCCGAAGCATGCAGTACTGCTAGTGCTCGCCAACATTGTATCCATCATATGGAACCCCTCAAATTGGATGATTCCAAGAAGCTGTTCCTCAGCAAAGCATTTGGCAAGATGGATGCTACTTATCCCGAAGAGCTCACCGATGTGATGGACAATATTTTGAAAAAATGCAGTGGGATACCATTGGCCATCGTTAGCGTTGCTAACATTTTGGCAGGGTACACAAGCAAAGACAAGTGGGAAAGAGTATGCAAATCAATGGGTTCTGAGATGGTTTCTCACCCTACGCTTGAAGGGATGAGGCACATAGTTGCACTGAGCTACAACCACCTGCCACATGAGCTCAAGCGGTGCATGATGTATCTTAGCATCTTCCCGGAGGACTACGAGATTGACAAGGACAGGCTCGTGAGTAGATGGATCGCCGAAGGATTGGTTCCGGAGAAGCGGGGCTGCACCCTGACGGAGGTTGCTGAGACCTACTTGGATGAGCTTGTGAGCAGGAACATGGTCGTCCGACGCTTCGATGAGATTTTTAGGAATGTGGAGTGGTACCGGGTCCACGATGTGCTCCTCGAGGTCATGGTGTCCAAGTCCCTCGAGTCCAACTTTGTCAGCCTGCTAGGAGAACAGTATGGAGGGGTGTTGTATGATGACAGGATCCGTCGCCTGTCCATTCAGGGGAGCTCTTCTTCCTTGGCCATCGAGCACGGGATGGAAGTGAAGCACGTTCGATCACTGAGCATGTTCCAGCTCCAGGAAGGCCACAAGCTGCTGGAAAACCTCGATAGGTTCGTGCTGCTGCGGGTACTTGACCTGGAGGGCTGCTGGGGAGTAACTGACCAACATGTGCTCCATGCGTGCAAGCTGTACCTGCTCAGGTTCCTAAGCTTCAAGAGCACTCAAATCAGCAAGGTGCCACCACAAGTCAAAAAGCTCGAGCATCTGCAGGTGCTTAATTTGAATGACACATGTATCACTGATCGTGGGCTATCGGACAATGTGACCACCCTCAAGAAGCTCGAGCGCCTGCTGTGCAATAGGTGGGTCCTACCTAAGGGGATTGGGAAGATGAAAGCGCTACGAGAGTTGGACGCAGTGACACTACCGGCAAACGGTGTCGAGATAGCCAGTGAGCTAGGTGAGCTGGAACAGCTTGAAACCATAGCGATCCACGTTGGCGACTCTGTCAGCGAGGAAGTTCGGAAAGCGCTCGCCCCATCCCTGAGTAAGATGTACTACCTCCGGCGTTTTTGGATCACCTCGGAGTCGGTTGACGAAAACCTCGAGTTTCTCCACGACCTCCGCACGCCGCCACGACGACTTCGGGACATTTGGATCCGCGGCAGGGTTGGCACATGCCTGCCCGCCTGGATCGGGCGGCTCACGCACCTCGTTACGTTTGACATGTGGCGTGCACGGCTGAATGGTGACCAGCTGTTGGGCGTCCTGTTCAAGCTCCCCTACTTGAAGCGCATCCACGTGGGGTACCTCTGCTGCGTAGACCGCGAGCTGGTTGCACGAACCAACGACAGGTTCCCATCGCTCGTCAGCCTGGAGGTGTCCGCCAGAAGGACCGAAGAGCCCGAAGAATTCCGGTTCGAGCAAGGGTCCATGCCAGAGCTCGAGCGATTTGAGATTGGTTTTTATCGACGGGAGCACCAGGTAAGCATTGTGGGCATGGAGCACCTAACCAACCTAAAGGAGGTACGGCTCACGGGCGACAAGAGTAGCCGTGCACTTGAGCATGCGCTGCAACAGGTGAAGGCTGAGAAGAGCAAGCGGGAAGAGTCCCAACAGTTTCAAGTCGTAGTCAAATACTCGGGTTGATTGTTGGGCCATTTTTTTTTCTTTATCACTGTTGTCCCTTTTTTTATATTCCGATGTAATTTCCATTTTCCAAATTTAGAAACCGTACTCCTTTTTACCTCCTCGCGTGCAGGAAACCTTTCATCGCTAAAGCAAGCAAAATACACTGCATTGATCAACGCTGACTTCTTTAGTTTACAACATTTAATTTAATCCATCACAAAGGCCAAAGGGGCTTGGCCGTCAATTGGAAACGTGCACGGGCATGATGAGCGGAGCACGCACGGACGGTCGGCGGGGGGATGCTGGTCAGGTCTTAAAGGCCTCATCGACGTGGACCCTCCGCGTGTCGATCGGCGGCCATGTACACCGCGGCAGGCACGATGAACACCCGCACCGACGTTCGGGTCGTCGCCGCGCGTCGGGCACTGCGCGGTGCTCCATTCGTGGCGACGAAAGCGCGATGGCAGCAGCGGTGGTTCTCCATCGCTACTGTACCCGTTGGTTTGGCCCGTGGTCCATTTACAGGCCAATTTTGGTTTGGCTGGCCCGCGTAACCGGCTGTACTGTAATCAGCTACTGGCCCGTGCAAATTTGCAATGCTAATAGCGCCCCCCCCCCTATCACAGGGTGAGGATATTTTAGGGAAAATAACAAAGGGCTTTCTAAATCAAAAAGACATTTGCATACAAAAAATTGAATTCGCGCCCAAAATAAAATGCACCACCATGACTGCATCAAACAAAATATGAACCTATATTTCATTTGTTTTATTGTACACAAGATTTAGTTTCCTAATAAATTCAATAAATCCTAGAAAATTCATTTAGGCCTTAATTGAATCCAACCAATTCTCCATGTTCAGAAAGAGGCTTTCGAGTCGAAGTATCACGGACTGCCAACCCCTGAGGGTCGTATGAAGCATGGTCGTTTCCAACCATTAAGCGTATGTTTGGTTATAGAGCAAGATAGAATGGGACGGTTCCATTACAATTCTAGGATGGGACGGTTCCATTCCAATTATAGGATGGGACGGTTCCATTTATGTGTTTGGTGGGAGGGATGACAGGTTCTATAACCGCTATTATGTGGTCCCTGCGTGTCAGCCACAATGGCTCTTCTTCTCCATCCCCTTCTCTTCCCTAACCTTGCATCGCTGTCGCCGGAGATTCCTGCGGCTGCCCTGCCGCCCGGCCACTGCAGTGCAGCCCGAGCCAAAACAAGTGAGCTAGAATGAGCGTTATATGTCCATGGCGGGTAAAGAAGTAATGATCAAGTGAGTGGCCCAAGCATTACCATCTTACAGTATGGGAGTTTTTAAGCTATCACTTACCCTTTGCGATAAATATATATGCAACTGATTAGACAATTCTTCTGGGTTGCAGAGAATAGAAAAAAGGACACATTGGGTTGCATGGGACTAATTGGTAATGCCCAAATGTGCAGGTGGTTTGGATTCAGAGATTTGAGACTCCTTATCTAGGTCCTCTTGGCTCGACAGGGATGGAGGACACTGACAGTTTTTGCGCAAGATTGCTGAAAGCAAAATACTACCCGAATGGTGATCTTATAAATATGTGTTAGCATGGTTGTGCCATGAAGTTTTTTAGAGTTAGTATAATTTGTATCAGCCTCCCCATATAAGAATTGTTGATGTCATGCATCATGGAAAGAAAAAGGTGTAATATGTATATTTGACCGAGCCTAAATGATATATAGCCTATAGGAGAAGAAAAATGCAATAAACAAGTGAAGACTTGGCCATGATGGTGAAGGCTTTGGAAATACTCCCTCCGTTGCAAAATAAATTAATCTCTAGAACTGCTATAAGACGAAATATTTTAGGTTGACCAAATACCTATATCCAAGAAACTGAATAAGTAAAACACAAACATATATTTCATGATGAATGTAATGATACCGATTTACCATATAAACGTCAAGGTTTGTTACAGTGCTTGGAAGAACCAAAAGGAAGGAATACTTCTCAGAAGATGTTTTTATTTAAAAAGGGTACTTTAGTCTTTTATTCCTCCGCACAAATCAGATTGCTTGCCAATCACAACCTCAGCGTGCAAGCCCGATTGGAGTTGGCGATGTCTCCTCGGTCGTTCAATATCGCCACCATTAGGACGCAGGTGGGGCGGGTTCTTAAACGAAACCACAAAGCCGCCCCACAAAATCGGCCTTGGTGGCTGATGCGGCCGAGCTGCAAGTCTTTCGTGGGAAGTTATTGCCCATTCTACCAAGCCCACTAGACAATGTGGACAACGCGTAAAAACCCGCAACAATCCTTAGATTCATAGCGCTGCTTCCGCCGCCGCCGCCGCCGCCGGTCCGCCGTCATCACACTCACGGACAGTAAGGTCCTCGACTCCTCGTCATCGCTCTGGGTTGGATCTTCTCCCTCTTCTGTTTATTGGCGGTCTCCATTGCGCGCACGTCGGCGGTGTGTCAGATCGATGGGCGCGGCAGGTGAACTGGAATCTGCAGTCGCTCTGCTTGGTGGCGCGGGTGAGCCGGCGGCTGCACGCCGTGGTGCAGCGTGTGCTAAGGCAGGAGCTGTTGGAAATATAGGCAATTGTAAGTTTAATTTCCGAACTAGATTAAACATGACGATAAACAATCCTAGCATGCAATTCTCTAGCAGACTAGGAAGTACGAACAACATAATCATGACATCAGAAAACATGATTAAAACATAGTGTACGTACTGAGGAATTGCCGTAGAAAAGATGAATGACGCAGTCGGAACTACGACGGTTCTATGGACGGAGCGCAGCAGACGACGTTGCAGACGACGGTACGCCGCAGCACCATACTTGGACGGAGGATCTCAAAGACGACTTGAGCAGTCGCGCGCAGCGCTTCCCAAAAACCTTATTCGCCCTCTCCCGGTGCAGGATCTCAAAGATGACTGGTTTCGGAGATCTGCTCTCCCGTTCGCCGGTGCACGCCGGCGCTCGGAATGAAGTAGACTATGATGGCAACGCAACAATGAGAAGTAGCAAAACCCTAATTCGTATAGACTTTATTACGGACTCCCAAACCTAGGGGATTCCCATATAGAGTCTATGGTGCACTTCTTCCATGAGGGAGGTGGTCTCTATTTATTGGGAAAAAAACCCCACACTCTCATCCATTAGCAATATAGGACTAATAGATGACGTACCCCTCAAGTGCTAATGGGCTTTTGAGATTTACTTATGATTATTCATATGGGCCAAGCCCAATAGTCTAACAGCAGCTCTACGCCTCACGGGCACCGTCGCGACGCTCACATGCGGCGCCAACGGCTGGGCGCGTCAGCGGTGGGTGGCCGGTGCTGGCGAGGTGTCCGGTGCTGGCGAAGAAGCTGCTTCTCTTTTGTTTCTGTGCGGCGGGGCAGCCGACGAGTACATCGGTCTGAATCAAAGCAGCGGTGAGTGCACAGGATGAGCGAAATCACGGGCGACTGCAGTCTGCAGGTGCACCATCTGCCCTGAGCAGCGGCGAGCACATAGGATGAGCACACGGTGGAGACGATTGCTAGTTAATTAATTAATCAATTCTATAGAATAGTGGCACTGGACATATCCTCCGTCCCATAATAGATGACGTCATGGGATGCGTGCATGTGTTACTTTCTCAATTTTGACTCGATTTGTAGAAAAATATGTGTAATATTTATATCCCTAATAAATTTGTTAAAAAACTAGATTCAAATATCTATCTAATGATACTAATGATGTATTATAAATATTAATATTATTTTTTATATAATTAGTTAAAGTTGAAATGATATTTTCCTTAAGAAGAGAGAATGACATCTATTTTGGGACTGAAGGAGCAGAAGCCAACGGAAGGCTGCCTGTTCAGCCATGCTGGTCATGCGGGTTAATTGATGCTCCCACAAAGTCCACAGACTGGGCTGTGTTTAGTTCCCAAAAGTACTTTTTACTTCCTATTCATCCCCTCACAGAACACGCATCCCAAAAAATTCTCTTTTTACCTTTCCTATTCATCCCCCTCACATAACACGCATCCCAGAAGAAAAATTATTTTTTCTACCCTTTAACTAAACACAGCACTCTGATCGATGCTCGCATGATTTCGATAGCGGTCAGCCTCTAACCCGCCAGAAGATGTTTGCGACGAGTTATGTGGGTTTGCGGCTGGCCGCCCCGCCTACACTCCTAGCCACCATCAACTTCCCAAACCACAGTTGCCTAACCAAACTGAAAAGAAAATATGCTGCCTTTGCTTGACGAGACCAGAGCTGAGAAGCAAGCCGAGCACCGAGTGAGAGGGAGAACTTCATCGGCGTTAGCTCCCGCCTCCCGTTGCGAAGCTCAAGATCACCTGCTGCGGCGCCTGAAGGGTACTCGAGGACGTTAAGACCGCCACCCACACGATGCCCGTCTGCCCAAGAACTATGAGAAGCTTCTCTAGCGGCTTGTGCACGCGCCCGAGATGACCCTGCACACCAGCAGTGCACGGCACGGCACGGCGCGGCTCGCACTCATTATTGAAGTACTCGCCACCACTATTTCTGCTCAGCCCACTGCCGAAGCTGCTCTTGGTGGGCCTGTTCTTTCCAGTCTTCTTGCAGGACGCGCGGTGGCCAAGCGTGCTGAGACAGAGCATGGTGAGGCAGCTCACCACGGCAGTATGGTGGTGAAATTGCCCGAATCCGGCCAGCAGTGGATAGGGACCAAACACTACCACCGCAAGAAGACCGTCATCATGCCAGCACAGAAAGGCCAAACACCTCCTCAAGCAACACAAAAGAATCACCTCCTCAAGCAACACAAAAGAATAGGACATGGTCATCCTGGTTGGCGTTCTCAAAGAAGTCCAAGCCTTGTGCAATTGCTCATGATGAAGGTGTTGATATTCCTGCTGCTGCTGCAGGGATTGGAAAGCCGATGGCCCTGCATACTCTTGGTAGGCAAAATAGGCAAAGTAGTCCCTGAACTTTTGTCCTTGGGTCAAATTCGTCCCTGAACTCTTGCATTGGCCGATTTAGTCCCTAAACTCTTGTTTTCCGGTTCAGTTAAGTCCCTCGTGCTAACGCCGTCAACGCCGTCGCGCTCCCGATCCAGGCGGGCCTCCGCGCGCCGCGCTCTGCCGCTGGTTGCTCTCCTCCTCTCTTGTTCCTCGTCCAACGCGCGTCGCAGTGCGTGCTTTCCAGGTCCCCTCCACCCGCGCCGTGTATCACTTCTGCCCCTGCCCCCGCCTCTGCATCCACCTCAGCGGTGTGGATCTTTGAATGCACCTGGAGACTTGCTCCCAGAGGAGGGCGGCCTCGCCGCGCTCGCCCTCGTCGCCAGCCGCCATGGCCATCATCATCCCCTCATGGTTGGCGACTCCTGCCGAGGCCGAGCAGCCGAGCTCATCGACCACCTGCTGCTGCTGTCCCTCCGGGGAGCGTGAGCAGGCCGCGAGAACGGAGAGCGCGAGCAGGACGGCGGCGCCGCCGTCAAGGGCGCCGAGGACCGCGCCTAGCACGAGGAGCAGGGACTGGCTTGCTGGGCAGATCGTGGGTGGGCACAGGTGCGACGAGCACCGGCTGCGGGAGAGGGGCTGAGGCTACAGCGGCTGGGCTGCCTGCGAAGAGCAGCCTGCTCTTCTCTGCTGCTGCTGCCTGCGCTGCTCTGCTCTGCTGCTTCTGCTCCACAGCGAAGAGCGGCTTGCTCTCCTCTGGCGGCGAAGGGGAGGCTGCTCTGCTTCTGCGCTGCTGCTTCTGCTCCACGGCGAAGAGCAGCTTGCTCTGCTCTGCTGCTGCCTGCGCTGCTCTGCTGCTTCTGCTGCTGCCTCGCATGCAAAAAGCAGACTGCTCTGCTGCTGCCCTGATGTGTGTGTGATGCCATGCTTTACTGCTATCTGCTCGCGTTGAATCGAGAGCTTGCCTTGGAATCCAGAGCTGGCGGCACGAAATCGAGCTCCAGGCGCCCCGCGCCAAGGCTGAGCGCCGATGCTCGCCGCCAGCTGCTTCTCGGCGCCAAAGCTCGCGCTTAACCCCATAAATGGGTGTGACTTGCCGTCCTGATGCTTATTGTCGAAGGAAGCAAGACAAAGCTTCTATAACATTCTCCAACAATACAAGAGCAAGATATTTCTAAAGAAAAATTCTAGAATTAGTAATTAGGTAAATTAGAAAATGGTGTAATATTTAGGAATTCTCTAGAAGGGGACACTTGTCTCAACCCCATGGTCCCCTTGCCCTATAAATAGAACCCCCTCCCTTGCCATGATATACACCATCCAAGAGAGCATGGTAGAAGAGAGGTGCTAGGTAGAGTGGAGTGTGTAGTGGTGTTAGGATAGCTACCTAAAGGTGTGAGTGCTCCTTTGTAATATTGGTGTTTCAATAATAAAGAGTGTGTCTTTGTAGAGTGTTAGTCTCCCGGTTAAGCTTCATAGTTTCTAAGTGCTTAGTGTATAAAAGTGATCTATCGAAGGTTGGCTCTGCCACCCGGGATCACAACAGGTCTGGGCTTTATCGTAGGTTGGCTCTGCCACCCGGAAGCCAGCTTCATCTGTTGGTAGGCTCTGCCTCCCGGAAGTGAAAAGACGGTTCTGCCGTCCAAAGAACCTGGTGCACTAAGTATTAGAAATTAAAAGAGCTGACCGACTCTAGAGTGAGTTGGTGTGTGTTTTAGGTGTAGGTCCTCACAGAGTGGGTATTAGGGCCACCTCGATTTTCCAACAATTGGTATCAGAGCCGGGCGGTCAGGGACCGTCTGGAGGAGGTCACTCGGTGAGCACAGGGTACTTGCTGTTCGGTGCAATATCAAGACGCTAAGGGGAGACTCTGCCGGCGCACAGTCTGGGACTGTGAAGCTCATTGGTCCGGGACCAAGAAAGCTAACTTGACGCTGGGCGTCAGTTACCATGGCGGATCTTTCTACCGCAAGCTGTGGGATTAAGAAGCTCAATAGCCATAATTGTGGCTATTGGAAGACCTGCATGGAATCCTACCTACAAGGCCAAGACTTATGGGAGGTCGTTGCAGGCGCCGAAACAGTGCCTCCACCAAAGGAGAGTGGCGAAGGTGCTTCGAAGAAGGAGAGCGCCGAGTCCTTACGGAAATGGCGCATCAAGGCCAGCAAGGCTATGTTCGTGTTGAAGACAACCATTGAGGAGGACCTACTAGAGCACATTCGAGATGTAGAGACCCCGAAGGAAGCTTGGGAGACTCTGGGGAAATTATTCTCCAAGAAGAATGAAGCACGCCTCCAGCTCTTGGAAAAGGAGTTATCAGGTATCTCTCAAGGCACTCTCACTATTGGGCAATATTTCACAAGAGTGAAATCTATCTGTCGAGAGATATCTGAGCTCGCACCGGATGAGAAGGTTGGTGAGGCCCGTATGAGGAGGATCATCATCAATGGTCTCAGACCCGAATTTCAAGGCTTTATAGCCGCAGTGAGTGGATGGCCTACTCAACCTTCATTAGTGGAGCTAGAAAATTTACTGGCTAATCAGGAGGAGTTAGCCAAGAAGATGGGAGGCGTGACTATAAAGGAAGAAGAGGAGGCACTTTTCACAAGTAAGAAGAAGACTCTACCTCGGGGACAAGAAAGGCCGAAGCCAAGATGGATGGAAGGTGGCAAGCATCACCCAAAGAACAAGAGTAACTTTGCAAGGGGAGCCCATAAACGAGAAAACCAGCAACAACCACCAAGAAAGGATGGATGCTTTAACTGTGGTAAGGAGGGCCACTTTGCTCGAGAATGTCGATTTCCAAGGAGGCGTTTTGAAGGGAATACAAGACGCTTTGAAGGAAACATGGCCACCATCACACAAGAGAAAAAGAAGGAGGAAGCATATCCTAATGAAGAAGAGTGGGATGTTGAAGCTGGGTTTTCTCAAGAAATTGAAGAAAATGAGTTGGAGGAGGACATGGAGGCACATGCTTTTGCAGCAACATCAGATCCAACACTTAATTACGAGGATTGGATCATTGACTCAGGGTGCTCCAACCATATGACTAGTGACGACAAGAAATTGAATGATATAGCCGACTATAAAGGAAGGAGAGTGGTGCTAATGGCAGACAACTCGAGATTATCCATCTCTCATGTCGGGAAGGCGGTCGTCCCAAGGTATGGTCCTCAACAACTCCAACTCGAGAAGGTTTATCATGTCCCTGGCTTGAAGAAAAATCTGCTGTCAGTCCCACAATTGACAGCAGAGGGGAAATATGTTCTCTTTGGGCCAGATGGTGTGGCAATTTTTAGAAAATTGAAGGTGATCGGCACACCCATCATGGAAGGAAGGAGGAGACAATCGGTCTATGTCCTCTCCGCTGAGTCCGCTTATGTGGACAAGACACGGAGAAATGAGACCGGTGATCTTTGGCATGCACGTCTTGGGCATGTTAACTACACTAAATTAAAGGAGATGATGCAAAGGCAAGTATTGAAGGGGCTTCCGCTAGTGGACATCCGGACAGACACGGTTTCTGCCGGTTGTCAATATGGCAAGGCTCATCAATTGCCATACAAGGAGTCGGAGCATCGGTCCAAGACGCCATTGGAGCTCATACACTCGGATGTGTTCGGCCCAGTTAAGCAAATATCTATTGGAGGGATGAGGTACATGGTTACTTTTATTGATGACTTCTCCAGGTACGTTTGGGTTTACTTTATGAAGGAAAAATCTGAGGCTTTCACAAAATTCAAGGAGTTTAAGGAGAAAGTTGAAGGTGAACTTAATATAAAAATTCAATGCCTCCGTACTGATAATGGGAGAGAGTATTTATCAAATGAGTTCACTATTTATCTTAAGGAGCACAAGATAAAAAGGCAATTGACTTACCCCAATACTCCACAACAAAATGGAGTGGCGGAGCGCAAGAATCGCCATCTTGCAGAAACTTGTCGAAGTATGCTCCATGCCAAGAACGTACCTGGAAGGTTCTGGGCCGAGTGTATGAGGACATCAGCCTATGTAATAAATAGGCTACCTCAACCCAAACTGGGATTCAAGTCCCTCATGAGCTTCTATGGAAGGTGAAGCCAGTAGTCAGCCATCTCAAAGTATTTGGCTGTGTTTGTTATGTGTTCGTGCCGGATCATCTAAGGAGTAAGTTTGATAAGAAGGCAATTCGATGCATCTTCGTTGGCTATGATGATGCACGAAAGGGTTGGAGGTGCTGCGATCCAACCACAGGAAGATGCCACACCTCAAGAAATGTGGTATTTGATGAAGCTTCGGCTTGGTGGTCTCCCGAGAAGGTCGAGCTGCCGGACTCACATAATTTTGAGGAGATTCCAGAAGAAGTTCCAGAAGAAGAGGAGCAAGCACCAATTCCTCATGAAGATAAAGAGGGTTCGCCAAGCAAAACCAAGAGCCCTTGGAAGACTGGTGTACATATGACCTCGGAGGAATCTCACTCGCCACAAAATGAGCTTGAGAAGTCTATTCAAGAACCAAGGAGGACAACAAGGCAAAGGAAGCCTAATCCAAGGTATGCTAATACTGCCCTTGTTGATGAGTCTATACCTATTGAGCCATCCTCATATGAAGAAGTAGAAAAAGGCCCTGAGTGGCGTAAGGTGATGGAGGAAGAAATTAAGGCACTAAATGAGAATCAAACGTGGGATTTAGTGCCAAGACCAAAGGAGGTGAAGCCTATATCTTGCAAATGGGTTTATAAAGTGAAGACTCGTCCTGATGGCTCAATTGAGAGGTATAAGGCTCGACTCGTTGATCGGGATTTCTCTCAACAATATGGGCTAGACTATGAAGAAACATTCAGTCCGGTGGCAAAGATTACAACTGTACGAGTCTTGCTAGCATTGGCCGCTTGCAAGTCTTGGAAGCTATGGCAAATGGATGTCAAGAACGCTTTCTACATGGCGAGCTTGACAAGGAGATCTACATGGAGCAACCAAGGGGATTTGAGAGCAAAATTCACCCTGAGTATATTTGCAAATTGAAGAAGGCACTCTATGGATTAAAGCAAGCTCCACGAGCATGGTACGGGAAGATCGGTGAGTTCCTCGTACAAAGTGGTTTCAATGTCGCTCCATCAGATTCTAGCCTATTTGTTAAAGTGAATGAAGATAGACTAGTAATAGTCCTAGTCTACGTTGATGACTTGATAATAACTGGAGATTGGTCCGAGGAAGTACAAAGGACAAGAGAAAATCTCTTGGTGCGATTTCAAATGAAGGAGCTTGGAGAACTAAAACATTTCCTTGGACTTGAGGTGGAGCACACAAAGGAAGGGCTATTTCTGGGTCAACAGAAATATGCCAAGGACCTTTTGCAAAGGTATGGGATGCTTGATTGCAAACCTATTTCTACTCCTATGGATCCTAATGTAAGACTACAAGGAGACAAGGGGAAGGATCTAGAAGATGCCACTATGTATCGACAACTCGTTGGGAGTCTCATCTATCTTACATTAACTCAGCCTGATATTTCATATCTGGTGGGAGTGGTTAGTCGATACATGAGTAGTCACAAGAAGCCTCACCTCGATGCAGTCAAGTGTATCCTCAGGTATGTCAAAGGCACCATCAATTTTGGTATTATATACAAAAAGACAAATGAATGCCAGGTGATGGGATATTGTGATGCCGATTATGCCGGAGATTATGACACACGGCGATCAACTACGAGATACTTCTTCAGTCTTGGATCAGGAGCCATATCATGGTGCAGTAAGAGACAACCAACTGTGGCACTATCTAGTACTGAAGCAGAGTATCGATCAGCAGCAATGGCAGCACAAGAAAGCACCTGGCTTAAGCAGTTGATGGAGGATCTTCACCAGCCAACAGAATACCAAGTAAGGATTTTCTGTGACAATCTATCTTCCATTCGATTGGCAGAAAATCCAGTCTTTCATGCAAGGACTAAACACATAGAAGTTCACTATCACTACATAAGAGAAAAGGTCCTTGAGGGTGAGATCATAATGGTGCCTACTAAGACAGATGAGCAGACTGCCGACATACTCACCAAAGGTCTTAACAAGGCAAAGTTTGAGAAGTTTCGAGAGGCGCTCGGCATGGTCTGCAGGACAACTCTAAAAAGAAGTTTGCCTTGAGGGGGAGTGTTGAAGGAAGCATGACAAAGCTTCTAGAACATTCTCCAACAATACAAGAGCAAGCTATTTCTCAAGGAAAATTCTAGAATTAGTAATTAGGTAAATTAGAAAATGGTGTAATATTTAGGAATTCTCTAGAAGGGGACACTTGTCTCAACCCCATGGTCCCCCTTGCCCTATAAATAGAACCCCCCTCCCTTGCCATGATATACACCATCCAAGAGAGCATGGTAGAAGAGAGGTGCTAGGTAGAGTGGAGTGTGTAGTGGTGTTAGGATAGCCACCTAAAGGTGTGAGTGCTCCTTTGTAATATTGGTGTTTCAATAATAAAGAGTGTGTCTTTGTAGAGTGTTAGTCTCCCGGTTAAGCTTCATAGTTTCTAAGTGCTTAGTATATAAAAGTGATCTATCGAAGGTTGGCTCTGCCACCCGGGATCACAACAGGTCTGGGCTTTATCGTAGGTTGGCTCTGCCACCCGGAAGCCAGCTTCATCTGTTGGTAGGCTCTGCCTCCCGGAAGTGAAAAGACGGTTCTGCCGTCCAAAGGACCTGGTGCACTAAGTATTAGAAATTAAAAGAGCTGACCGACTCTAGAGTGAGTTGGTGTGTGTTTTAGGTGTAGGTCCTCACAGAGTGGGTATTAGGGCCACCTCGATTTTCCAACACTTATGGTCCTCTTCCCCACCACATATTGCCTCTCCTCCGGTCGGATTCCGGCGGTCAAACGCCGGCCGCCGTGTTTGACTAGCCCAAGTATGGGGAAAAGGAAGAGGACGACGGTGTGTACAGACGGCGTAGGCACGA
Source organism: Digitaria exilis (assembly GCA_015342445.1). Lineage (NCBI taxonomy): Eukaryota > Viridiplantae > Streptophyta > Magnoliopsida > Poales > Poaceae > Digitaria > Digitaria exilis. The sequence goes on along the minus strand of JACEFO010002062.1, from coordinate 50,410 downwards.
GGGACTTAACTGAAAAAAACAATAGTTCAGGGACTTTAAAATGGCCAATGCAAGAGTTCAGGGACGAATTTAACCCAAGGACAAAAGTTCAGGGACTACTTTACCTATTTTGCCCTCTTGGTGTTATCAATGTCAATAGTGCAGGTCGTAATAAGGCCATCCTCAAGAACACTACTACAAATAGGATTCTATGCATTTTAATTTTCGGAGGCGGGCACAAAATCTGTCCGCCTCCGCTAATGCTAGGCATTAACAGAGGCGGATATTTTTTTATTTACGGAGACATTTGCATCTAACCGCCTCAGAAAATCAATTTACGGATGCGGATACGTTAAAACAACCGCCTTGAAAAAACATCTATTTTAGAGGTAGAAATATTAAGATGGGCACCTCCGTAAATCGATTTTCGGAGGCGCACCTATTATAAGGCCCGTCTCTAAAAATAAACGGGCCCAATAGGCCCAACTCGGCTCGATAACAAACTTCATATAAAATTCTAACCCTAACCCTCCTCTTCCACTTCTCTCTCTTTCTCTCCCTCTCCTCTTCCCATCGCCAGCCGCTAACCCCCTTTCCCCCTCCTCTGTCTCTCGTAGTCGGCGACGCCAGTGGAGCCACGCCCGTCTCCTCATCGGTGGTCGACACCCTTCCTCTTCTCCCTCTAGGTCCCTCCAGCGGTGCACCGTTGAGGCCTTGCGCAGGTGGCGATGTGATGAGGACAGAGCACGCGGTGATGGGAGCCGTCGCGACCTCGCGAGAGGACTGTGCGGCGGCAGGTGGCGACGCATGCGATGGCGGGCCCTGGCACGAGAAGACGATGACGCGAGTAGGAATGAATGACGGCAGACGCTGTGCGCGCATGAGTTGTTGCGAGCTGAGGCGGCGACGGGCCTCGGCTCGTGCATTCTACAGCAGGCCCCATCGCGCGCAGGCGGCGATGCGAGCTGAGAAGACGGTGGCATGGCGACCTAATGGCAGTGGCCACAGATCCGGCGTTGGTGGTCGTGGATCTGGCGGCGGAGGCCACAGATCTGGTGCCGGCGGCCACGGATCCGGCGCGGCGCATCGGATGAGCTTGACAGGCCTAGATCTGGGCCCGTTGGGCTCAGTTTTTTTTTAATTTTTCTTCTTCGATTAACGGAGGTGGAAACAAAACCGCCTCTAAAAACTTCCTATTAACAGAATCCCCATCTCGGAGGCGGACAGAAAAACCTCCTCAAAAATGGTTTTTGACCGCCGCCTCTATTTTGTAGTAGTGGAAGGAGCTCAATGAACTTACCCAATTACGCAAGCTTGGTGTGTCCGGCATCAATAGCGGAAACATCAAGGACTTCTTTTCTGCCATGTCAGGGCTCCACCATCTGGAGTCGCTGTCATTGTGACTTGATGAAGATAACTTCATGGATGGCATCTCCCTGCCACAGCCAGTAGCAAATACACTGAAGAGCTTCAAACTGTATGGGAATTAGACATGAGCATTTTGCGGGCTAGGCCCAATTCGGGCCGGGCCGATAAAATGCCCGGTTTATTTCGGGCCAAAAATTTGTGCCCATGTCCATCCCATGGGCAGGTTCGGGCCAGGCTCGGGCCGAGCCGTGGGCGGGCTCGGGCTTCCCATAGTTTTTTAGTTGAAAAATAAATAAAATTAATCGTTTAGGCAGGCTCGGACCGGCCTGAATTTTTTTCGGGCTTGGTTTTCACTGCCCAGTCCCATCCCATTAGAAGGCATAGGCGGGCCAAAACCCACCGGGCTCAGCCCATTGCCTGCTAGCTGGATCGAGCAACTTGGAAATCTAGAGAATCTGAAGCTTGAGTTAACCGTATCAGGGCAAGAAGACATCGATACTCTTTCAGGTTTGCGCTTCAATAAGACTGAAGTCATATCCCGTCTTTGTGTCAAGCTGAGTCAAGGTGGCAAGCTCGACCTCGGATTTGTTTCGTTGTTCAGTTTATACAGCAGCCTTGCAGTTTTTGAGATTGATTGCATCTCCATTTCAGAGATAACTTTTGGATACTCAATGATGGCTCACGTTGAACTACTGAAGGTTCGCTGCTGGAAAGAGGCGTCGTTGACCTTCTCCGGACTAGAGCATCTCAGGAGCCTTAAGGAAGTATGGCTTATGGGTTCATTTGATGATGACACGCTCAAACAAGAGATGCAACAGCAGCTTGCCGTGCATGAGAATAAGCCTGTCTTAAAGCTTCTGAAGCAATGTTCTTCCTGATCGATGTGTACTCAGCACGAGACAGCTGCTGAAGCCTGTCTTAAAGTTTGCTGGGCATTAAGACTGAAGTCGTAATCCGTATTTCGGTCAAGCTGAGTCAAGGTGGAAGCTCAGTTTTAATGATGGTCTGTTCAGTTTAAACAAAATCCTTGCAGTTCTTGAGATTGATTGCATCTCCAGTTCAAAGCTAACTTTTGAATTATCAATGATGTATTATGTTGAGCTACCAAAGGTTCGCTGCTCCAAAGAGGCGTAATTTACCTTCTCTGGGCTGAAGAATCTCTGGAAGCTTAAGGCCATGTTCAGATTCCCAACTATTCACTATTCATTCCAACTTTTCACTATTCATTCCAACTTTTCACTATTCCCACCTCACAAACACGTTTCCCAACGAATGCTACAGTGTTTTTCTTATGCTACAGTGTTTTTTCCTACAATCTAAACACACCCTAAGGAAGTGTGGCTTATGGGTTCATTTGATGATGCCAAACTCAAGCAAGAGATGCAAAAGGAGCTTTGCAAGCATAGGAATAAGCATGTCTTGAAGCTGGTGAAGCAACGTCCCCCTGATGGACGTGTATTGAGCACGAGACAGCTGTTGCCCCTCACGTACGTCAACATGGCCGCTTCAAATCCGAAGGCCTGCGTGCCATTCAACCCTCAACAAGAGCTTAAATGTCTCTAGAGGATGTGAGACTTCATTGATATCCAAAATAGTAAATAGGTATGGGCAGGAAAAAAAGGGATTGACCGGTTTTAGAAATCAAAAGTCCTGAGTTGTATTGAATCCGAATTTAAATAGAGTTCAAGTTTACCATGTTTTAATTCATATTACATCTTGGCTTGTATCGAGGTAAAACCTCCACGTCCTTATAATGTACTACATCCGTTCCAAATTTTAGTTCGTTTGACTTTTTTATCCAAAATTTTGACCGTTCGTCTTGTTCAAAAACTGTCTAAACATAATCAAATTTAAGTCATTCTTTAAGAATTTTGATTAATAAAGTAGTAAGCCATATGCCATAACAAAAAAAATAATATTTTACATAATTTTTAAATAAGACGAGAAGTTACACTTAGGGTAAAAAAAGTCAAACGACCTTACCATTAAAAACCAAGGAAGTATAAGAGCTTCTCCAGCCGGGCCCTCATATGGGCATCTATCCCTTGTTTTAGTCTCCCACCAGAGAAATCATCTCCAGGCGGGACTGTAAATGAGCCCCTATTTTAAGGAGACCTCCAAATTGTGGTCCAAAGCCTATAGAAATGGAGGCCCTCCAAATTTAGTCACCCCAGTGGAGTTGGAAGCCTATAAATTTTTGTGGGCTGACCTCTAAAAAATATAAAGACTCTAATTTAGGGACCCGGCTGGAGATGGTCTAAGGTCACAGGCCGCATTGTCTCGTGTCTTAGCAAGTAAGAAAGTCAACATGGATGCACGGAGCAGAACATCAACCACGACACAGCAGGTTTCATTTCGCGCATACATACAAACACATCTATCGGTACACGGCAGTGATCTGTCATTGGCCGGCAAATGGAGAGTCGTGCACATGCATATGCGCGGTCGGAGCACCGTCGGCTGAACCGTGGGGATAGATATATAGATGCTGGTCAGACCTTGAAGCCTCGTCGACATCGTCCCTCCACATGCCAGCAGCCATGCATGTAGACGCGAATGAAGTCCTGTTGGTACATGACTGTGGACGTACGGCTGGTTGTCCTCGCCGCCGACGTGCACCGAGAAGTCGATCAATTTTCGACTTGGCCATGTTGTGCTCGTCCAATATGACGTCCTTGCATTATATTGAATCTGCATAGCTACACATAGCACGTAGCAGTGAATATAGCACGCATCACACACAGGCACACAGCGATTCTCTGCACGCGAAACGCCACGGGTCAGATCGAGGAGTCGACGACTTGCACAGTTGCACGATATCCTAAACGTGCTGCCAGAGACTGCGCCGCGCCGAGATGGCGAACCGAGTGCAGCATATGCTCTCGATCGCATGTGCAGCGTACCTACAGACCGCCTTGCTAGCTGTGTGTCTCGTGTGTAGCAAGTAATTAAAGTCAACAGTGATGCAAGGAGCATCAACAGCGCATGCTTTGTTGTATCCAGACCTACAAGCACACACTACACTCTACCGCGGAAATCTGTATGTAGTACTAAGAATAATAAAGAGGCTCACTGATTGTTCGTCATGTTTCAAATTCCTCCAACTTAACCAAGCGGTTGCTGCAGATCTAGATCCATATCCTATGAGCACATATTTTTAATAAATATGCAAACAATTGTATAATATAATCTGGAAAAAAATCCTGCATAAGCAGGCTCGGATGACTAGCACAAATAGGATCAATAACAAGGAACACCAGAAATGATCAGCCCAACATATATAGTAGCAAAACATCATCTTGTTATTCCCTCCTAAACGCACCATCTGCGCTGCTTCTGTTACATAGGAGCGGATTTGGTTAACAAACAGTAGCACAACGCTTTCTTTTCATTTCTTTCCTATGCCAGTCCTGTCTCCGGGCAACAATTAGATGGCATTGTGTCTTTAATGCAAAAAGGTTTTTGACATACCAAGGTAATGAATCCTTTACTTAATTATGCTGACCCAAGCAACCAGACTTAGAAATAGTATATGTTTAGTTAAGCAAGACTTACAGTTAGAGAAACAGCCCCTTTATAATAATGGGGAGTCCTTACAACTGTACCTGATGTGCTTGTGGACAATTGGAACGTATAGAATATGCCTCAAGTTGACATATCATATGCAAACTTTGCATCGAGATCTACAACCATGTATGACTTTAAATATTTATGCATAATACAGAGATAATTCATTAGTGGCTCCTATTGGCACCAATGTATAATATAATTATAATAATCTGAATCTAGCTAGCGAAATCCAGTTTTGAAGAAAGTCATCAAGAGTTTTTGAATTTATACTATGCTCTAGGGAGCAATGATTACAGAAGGAACAAGGAAGTTCTCATAAAAAGTTGTGTGTGACATGTCTACCACCCATGCAGCCTGGTCGTGCCTATGCTTCTTTCATTCCGAATTTCATGTTATCACCAAAGTCCGCATGATCCTTTTGAGGAGACGATGAGTCACTGCCAAATTGACGCCAATGTGACTCCAGCTTTCGCCAAATATGTAGGATTCGTCTGAGTATATAGTCTGAGGCACTATGCTTTCGTAAGCGGATATTATAGTGAGTCTTTGCTCCAGATTGATGTGGAAACCTCTTATAAAACATAAAGATATCATGTCAAAGACTAATTGCACAACCATCCATGATATCAATTACCCATGCCCATGCATTGAATTGCACCTTGAAAGCATATGCTAATGGAGTAAATGAAGCACCCATACACAAGATCAATAGGAACATGATGCATGATTCATGCAAGGAGATGCAAGGAGGCACACCGAAGCACCTTCCTCCAAACTCCATGGTTGGTAGTCAATATCAAGCCATGCCATGTGGCCTTAATTTGCCCCTCCCCCCCCACCACATGAATACCAATGGACCATGACAACAGGGCAGGCCACTAGTACCTAACCGACCACCACAGCATCATTGGTCGATTCCAGGGGCGACAGATCCGCTTAGCTCTGTTCCGGGCCGGTTTTGGCCTAGATTAATTCCAGTTGATTGTTTCCTACTATAAATAAACAATGATGATCCAGCTGGTTCTGTTCCAAGCACCTGTTCGTAGCTAGGTAATCGAAGAGGCCCTAAGCATGTGAGGTATCGGATCCAGCCATGTTGGCACTGGATCCAAGCTGAGCTAGCCACGCCCGTCACAGCGACTGAGTGTATAGGACAATGCAATTAACAAGTGATGAGATGGCTATCATGGTGAACCATTTTGAGAAATTATATTAATACTCCCTCCATTCCGAAATAAATCAACTTCTGGAGCTGTTATAAGACAGAGAAGAATACCAATATCCATGAGACTTTTACCTGTAATGGTTAGCTGCTGCTAACGGTGAGAAATGGACGGAATGGCATTCATCAGGTCAAAGAAGTTTAGGTTGATAGCACACAGGTGCGAACGAACTTTTTAGTGACACATAGGTCAGGATGATCTTTTTTAATGGTATACAGGTAAAAGTCTCAATATCCATGACACTGAATAAATAGAATATGAAAATGTATTTTATGATGGATGTAATGATATACCAATTTACCATCATAAATGTTGGTTAGCTTGTAGTTTAAGTTAAGCCAGCTGGTGACTATATCACACCTCGCTGACATCAATCTACTGCCCCCATTGCGACATCAAAATACAAGATGTAACAACTGAAAAATTGGACTCTGCTTGTGCAAATTCAGTTATTGAAGCCATCACTACCTGTTCCATTATAATTAAGGTCTTGGCTCGGTTTGCACAAACTAATATAAGTTCATGATGTCAGGCTAGCTTCAGGCTAAATTATTCAATATTCGATTCCTAAGACTTGCTTTCGTTCATATGCTTGCTTATTTTTAGAGCTCTTTTACAGCGCACAATACTAGTGTCAAGTAGTATATAGTATTGGTTAAGGATGATTTAGTAATTTACCCTATACCTATTTATTTTAATAATTTTAATTGGTAACCATTCTCACTCTCTAATCTGTAATATAATCATATCAATTCAAAATAATGAAAACATAAAAGAATACTAATTAATAACATAATACGTAAACTTTATTTCGCTTTTTAATATATTACACTAATGTCATTAAATTATTTTCCTAGATTACCCCTAGCCCACTATACTACCCTTAAATACTACTATATCACTAGGACCATTTTGTATGGTATATAATTAATCTCGACCGTCGGATCTTTATATACTAGTCCTTTTTAACCGCTAGTATATGGTGATATTGTACGCTGTAAAAGAGCTCTTTTAGAGTTCCATCTCCATCTCCCGATACCAGATGGAGGATCCATTACACACAGCAACACATACACACACATTCTAGCTAGCTAGAGAGAGCTCCATTATTGCACAACAATGGCGGACTTCGCACTTGGCCTGACCAAGACCGCTTTGGAGGGGACCCTGAGCAGGGTCAAGTCGGCCATAGAGGATGAGACGAACCTGAAGGTGACGGTGCAGCACGACCTGGTGTTCATCACTGGGGAGTTTCAGATGATGCAGTCCTTCCTCATGGTGGCCACCAAGGAGCGCACCAATAACCAAGTGGTGAAGACTTGGGTGAGGCAGCTCCGTGACCTGGCCTTCGACGTCGAAGACTGCGTCGAGTTCGTTGTCCACCTGGACAACAGCTCGACCAGCTGGTCATGGATGTGGCGCTTGGTCCCGTCCTGCATGGCACCACCACGTCACCTTGATGCGGCGGTCGCTGAGAGGAAGTGAGCCAGAGGAATTCTCGCTACAACCTCATCAGCGACTCTGCTGGCTCCAAGCAGCATGCCTCACTGGCCCCACCCGCCGCAGCAGTGTTCGACAGCATCGTGACTGAGGTAATAAGAGAGGCTGCTGTGGGGAAGCAGTGTGCCATGGATGATCTCCAGAATTTAATCACCAGTGGGGGCGACGATGGCCATCAAGTTATCTCGGTGTGGGACAGTACTGGAGGTGAAATTAGGGCAGCTTCCATTTTGTGGAAGGTGTACAATGACCAGAAAGTCTGCCAAAAGTTCAAAACACGCGCCTGGGTTAAGCTGGCGCATCCCTTCAACCAGCTTGAGTTCCTCCAGAGTATGCTGACTCAATGCACTTCTCTAGATCCAACAAACTCTGGAAGAGTAAGAGCTCTGGATATCAGGTAGGTTTTGAGCGAACAAACGTACCTTGTTGTACTGGAAGATGTATCGACCATTGAGCAGTGGGAGTTAATCAGTAGATGCCTAACCAACAACAGCAACCACAGTCGGATTGTCGTGTCAACCAAGCACCTGAAGATTGCAACTTTGTGCATAGGAGAGCCGTACCAAGTATTGCAGCTCTCTGATGGCCAATCACTTTTTGCGTTTCTCAATGAGGCAAGCTCTCTTGATGGTCATCATCTCTTTTCTTCCCAAAAATGCTTGGCTAATTAGTAGTATATTAAGTTCTCGACAATTTTCAATAGCGGATCATTTCGTACGTAAAGGATATCTACACACGGTTTAGTATGACACGTTGATATAGATGACTTATCGATCTGTATGATTTTGGATGGAATTACTAATCCATCGCCCATGCTTCTACATAATTCTAGTAACATGTTAAGAAACACTAGACTACAGAAAAATTTAGGCCTACACACCTACCTAATTTCTTATATTCCCTTTATATCAATGTTTCACACTCACAATATTCACATAGAAACTTTCTTATTTTTACCAGTTTGTAATAATATCCCTACATCATTCATTTTTTTGCTTGCATCATACCTCCATGTGCATCTGACATGAGTTTAGTTCATAATTTTTTGTGGGACCGAACTGGGCTACCAGCGGGGTGAATGAGAGCCTTTAAAAATTCTCTCGATGAAGAACTTGACCTATGTCCTGAACGACACCTGAACACGCCTCTCTTCTAATTGCTAAAGTCACACACGTCAACAGTTGATGTGCTTACCCTATGAACGATTAGGCAAGCTCACAGCAATGCAGGTTACTCAGATTAATGTAGAAGCGATTGAAAGAACAAAGCTTGACTCAATCATGCAAAAATAATCGAGCTTAACAGTCATTGATTCATCATTGAATTTAGCCAAATCATCACAGCCTCGAGTTCAGATTTGCAAACAAAGTATTTACTAGCATGTGCAATGATTAGCTAATGATTAGCCCTTGTAGCATGAAAATAACATTTCCAAAGAACAGAAGAGCCACGCACCTGCACTTACCAAGGTTCGGTCTGCTGGTTCCTGTGGCCGTGCGTGTGTGCTGCTGCTTGCCGATTTCCAAGCAGGGCAGCAGACTGCTGCATGCGGAGCTGTTTCATAAGAGGTAAACTTAAAGATCTGCCACAACCTTCATAATACCAAAAGGAAAACATGGGCAAATAGAGGGAATAACAACATAGAATGCAATTTTAATCCCTTAAATTATGAAACAAATTCATGATCCAATTTCGTCGATTGCTAAAGCATATTTCAGAAACTCTACAGTTGAACAGCCATTTGCAGTAAAACTGCAATGATATTATTGAGAGAGGACAACAAATTACCTGATCTTTCTCCAATAATTGCTTCCAGTTTTGCATTTCCACAAGAGCTTTTGCTGAACAGTACGACAGTGCAATCCGATAATTCATATCCCCAAGCCATATAATACGACTGCAATTTATAATTAGCTGCATAAACAGTTAAAGAAGTCTGCACTGGCTTCTATATTAATCTGCTGAATGATGCAAATAAACTTACTCATGCTCAAGAATTATTTCAGGTGATTTAACATCACCAGCACCACGAACCCGTGGAAACCTGTTCTTCCTCAAAATTTCTAGAACATCAGAATTCCTGCGCAATTCATCGCCTTCCTTTTCCCCTGAGGTCAAATGACAACAGATGAAGCAGAAGCTTGTCTGGTGCAAAGACATGCTTATTGAAATAGAACCCTGCAATAAAAGAGAGGACCTTACTAATAGATCTAGGTATTGTGACAACGACCAAAATTTTGTAGTAAAGGATATCTACATGCTTATTGATTATATGTTACCTTATTTCCAAGATAGCCCATCAATCCTCTGCCGATACAAGAAACTTTCAAGTTTCTCACATCGTCCCTTATTTCATTGCGGACCCAAACTGTGAGAAATATGCCAACCATTTGTTTGCTGGCAACCAAACAATACCTGAAGAACCACATGCATATTTAATTAGTTTCAGGAACTGAGAAGCATAAAGATGTGGTATAATATAATGCCTTATTAATTATTCAAAATACCTAGATCTGTTTGACTGCTCATCATTTTGTTCAGAAGGTACAGATGCGGTGTAGCTGTGAGGGAACGACGAAAATTGTGTAGCATCACTCACTTCCATATCTATGTTCTCCTCATCAGGTGAACCAGGGCATCGCAAATTTTCATCAAAATCACTAGGTCTGCCTCCCAAGTTGACTGGATCACAAACACTAAACCTACGATCCAGTCTTGGTTGCGGGAACATGTAGTCCCCATCCATTCTTAAACTACGGCTAAGGTTGTGGAATGAGCGCCGGTGGAAGAAAGGGAAATTCTCCTGCCTTCTCGCAGACCCCTCAAAATCAGCATCTAATTCTACAACAGGATCCAGGACCGGTGAAGGGGTATGATAGCCACCACAACCACTAGCTCCAGGATTCTTGTTCAGTGTCCGCCTGATAAGCGACACCCATTTCTTTGCTGGAAGGTTATCTTCACTGCCAAGAACATTTCCAGCATTCAAGGGGACAATCTCCTGAAATCTATTGAAGATTGAAAGATCAAATTAACTGAAAAGGACAAAATAAAATGAGCATAATCTAAATCAAGAGAGATATCGGCAGGAAAGGCCATACACACACATACCCTATTACATATATATCAGCAGGAGGAGAAGTATGGAGCCATTCGTCTAAATTCAGCCCCCTTGGCGGTGACTTACCACCGACATTCCAAGTTGCAGCAAAGATCCTACATGCGATGGACATAATTGAATGATGAGTCAGATTACTTATAGCATATTGTTGCGCAGTCGAGTTGCATGAACTACTTAACAGCAATATGGACAATGATTTAAGGATAGAATATTCTGTTCACTCTACAAAACTAATTTTTTTTAATTACAAAACAGGCATGATGAACCTGGAAGATAAACACTCATGGTGAACCAATGGTACCTGTAATCTTGGACTTCAGTCAGGCGTGCTACATCGAAATTATTCTTCCCTCGGCGAGCACGTTCTGCACTCCGCTTGGACGACGACCGGTCTACAGGCTCACAAGGAACAACATGAGAGAATAATCATTCAACATGGCAGACAAAAAGAGCTGATGCAAAGATTGAAAGTAGCTTAACAAAGTGGAACTGAGCAGCAGCCAGCAGCTGTGGTGGGGAAAGAAAGCTGCATCTCTGGAGCAACGGCAAGAGAAAGAGAGAGAGGTGTCTGGTCCAGATGTTCATTGCACCATACCAGTTATGCTTTTCTTAGCCGTGCTTGCACTTGCTTCGCTCGCGGAGCAGCTGGGCCTCCATGATCCACCACCTCCATCCCTTCCTAGAATGGATCACGCAAGCAGTTGAGCAAAAAAGGAATCAAAGAACCAAACGCAAAGGAAAAGGTGCTTTCTTTGTCCGTGATCTCTGATGAAATCTCTATCAGATTCAGTAAGCAATTTGACACATAGGAACAGATAGATATGAGCAACATAAAGGCAGATGAGTCACTCCCGGCAACATCAGCCAAATATTTTCTGCAGGATTTCAGGCATTTGGTTGGTTGGGGCCTTTTACAGGGCTTGTGCATCACTACATCAAAACTGGAACTGTAAAACTGTAATGCACCGGCGCATACTATCTATGACTACGAGTAGGACGAACTAGGAACATATGTGTTTTTTTTACGGTCGACTAGGGGGGGGGGGGGGGAGCATCCCCACCTGATATATTTTCATTGTGCTTGAAGCAGCCAAAACCTGATAGCGTTTACATTTTGAAGCAGTCACTCCCGGAACAGATGTGTTTGACAGGGACATCCCACTTGGTTGCTCATCTACCCTTGAGTCAACACTGGGAATATAATGCGGATAACTACAAACCCAACAGGGTGTTAGGATAACCCAGCCTCAAGCAACTGTCTTCCTTGGATCAGGCAAGTTGTTATTTCCCCAAACTAAACACCAGCGGCAAAGGTAAAGGATGCATTGCCATTTGGGGGACTGGGATGAGGCTCTGCTAATCCAAAAAATAAATGCAGATACATAAAAAAAATCGATCCTAACAAGGAATGGGCTGCAACCCTGCAATTACTCGTGTCCGAACAGCCAAAACCACGCATTAACCATACCTTGGCTGGCGTCCGAATCAGCATGGAAATCCTGCACCTTTGGCCGGATGTTGAACCACTTCCTCACGAGCGACTTGGACCATGAAAGCTACACACATCGAAAAAGCAAGATGTAAATGTTGACGCACTTCTGGTCAACACACGAAAGCACTAGATCACGCGGTAGTCGAATTCCCCTCACCGGAGCTCCTGAGAGCAGCCGGTCAGACCGCCTGTAGCAGAGGCGTCGCGAAAGCCTACGATCACAACCTCGGGAGGGACCCCGTCGGAGGCTGCGAATCTAGGGTTGTTCTAAGGTCGGCAAGGCCACTTAGAACATCCTAAAACGTTGCTGAGATGAAGAAGGAAAGGAAAATGATTGGAAAAGCTAGGGTTTGGAGATAAAAGTAAGACAATTTTTTGTACGATTGGGTAGAGGTCCTCAATCGGCCACGACCCTTTATATTTATAGGGTGGGGAGGTCTTGCCCCGCAAGAAAGTCCTTGTACAGATCTAAAAACGTGCAAAAACCTGATTCTACTCAGACTCGGGACAGGCGGTCAGACCGCCTGTGACAGGCGGTTAGACCGCCTGGCACATTGCCAGACCGGCTACAGGGCCCAGCCGGTCTAACCGCGTTTACAGACGGTCTAGACCGGCTCTCCCAGCCCGATCGGCTTTAAGCCATTTTTGGTGGTCAACATATGCCCCCTGTTTTTTGGTGAAACTTGGTTTACCACAAAATATTTAATTAGACTAAGGGTGACCCTCTATTGTCGGCCATTATTTCCTAAGGGCGATATCACATATCGGTTATATCCTTTCAAGCATGTTGCCAAACACTTGGATGATATTTCTTTAAGTACTTCCCATTGAGTGCTCTTGGCAACTGAAATCCTTGCAAAGTCTCCACCATATAGGAATTCCCAGAACAAACCTTCACAATATATGGTCCTTCTCAATTCGGCGACCATTTACCAAATTTGTTGCTCTTTGTTCCTATAGGCAAAATAGTCTTCCAAACCAAATCACCAACTTGAAAGGATTTGAGTTTTACCTTCTAGTTATACGCTCGAGCCACTCTTCTTTTATCTTTTTCAATCTCCTCTAAGGCCTCCAAACGCTTATCGGTCACATCATCAATATTATCCATCGTCAAAGCACAATATGTACTAGCATCAAGATCATTTTGCTTAGCCAATCTATAAGCAACTAGATTTACCTCAACGGGCAAAACGACCTCTTGACCATAGACAAGCTCAAATGGAGTAACCTTAGTAGCACCATGTCTAGAAATACGATGCGCCCATACTGCTTCAGATAATACCTCGTGCCACCGCTTAGGATGATCTTCAATCTTCTTTATGAGCTTGATCAAAATCTTATTGCTAGACTCGGCTTGACCATTGGCTTGAGCATAATACGGAGATGAATTGAGCAATTTAATACCATAGGATCCAACAAATTCACGTACCTCTTTATAAATAAACGACGTCCCTTGATCTGTTGTCAATGTTTGAGAAATCCCAAATCTATGAATAATATGCTCAGTAATAAACTCAATCACCTCTCTATTGTCATGTTCTTGAGGGGAATTGCTTCAGTCCACTTGGTAAAATAATCAGTAGCCACAATCACAAAACAATGACCCTTGGATGAAGGAGGATGAATCTTACCAACAAAATATAAACCCCATCCTCTAAAGGGCCATGGCTTAATGATTGGATGCATCTACGCAGCAGGTGCAATCTGAATATCCCCGAACTTTTGACACTCTTCACATCCTTTGTAGTAACGAAAACAATCGGCTATCATCGTAGGCCAATAAAAACAAGACCGTCTAAGCAGCCACTTCATCATTCGAGCCGATTGATGTGTACCACAAATTCCTTCATGAACCTCTGCCATAGCCAATCTAGCTTGATCAGGATCTAAACATTTCAAAAGCAACCCATCCATGGTCCGACGATATAGTTCACCATCAATCAAAGTAAACTTGAAAGCCCATCGTCGGACTTTTCGATCCACTGACCTGCTAGTATCCTGCAAATACTTCACCAGAGGCTCCCTCCAATCACCAGCATCGGCCACAATAGATTGAAAATCATTAACAGCCGAATCGGTGTTTTCAGAGGTGTAGGCGGTCAGACCGCCTGTACTGGCGGTTAGACCGACCATGCCGGTCAGACCGGCTGTAACAGGCGGTCGAACCGCCTGTTCCAGAGCAGAAACGTCGGCTTCACGAAACATCGGACTCTTTTCATGAAAATTTCTTTTCTGAACATTATAGCCTGATGCTTGTTGCGCCAACGCATTAGCTCTAGGATTCTCTTCTCTTGGTACATGATAAATGACAAATTCATCAAAGCAAGATATAATATCTAAACACTTATCAAGATAAGCATTCAAAAAACCATCCAAGCATTGACAAACTTTAGATACTTGCTGAACTACCAAAAGAGAATCACCATATGCTTCTACATGTTTTACTCCCATGTCATGTAACATCTCCAACCCGAATAATAAAGCTTCATATTCGGTTTGATTATTAGTGCACTTATGATCTAATCGGTTAAGAACCTCAAAAACAACACCGTTTGGTGAAATAAGAATAACACCAACTCCACAACCACTTTTGCAAACCGATCCATCAAAATACAATTTTCATGGGGTAAAAGTAATATAGCTGACATTTGAATCAAGATGTTCACTAATCCTATGTTCAACAATAAAATCGGCAACGATTTGTCCTTTCATAGATTTCAATGGCTCAAAGACTAAATCATACTCAATTAAAGCATAAGCCCATTTGCCGATTCTACCACTTAATATAGGTCTATGCAACATGTATTTAATTATGTCGGCTTGACTAGCAACTATGCAAGTATTTAATAACAAATAATGCCTCAACTTTCTACAAGCATTATACAATGATAAGCATAACTTTTCAATGAAAGTATACCTTGTTTCGGTGTCCAATAATCTTCTACTTGCATATGAAATAATATATTCCTTTCCTTCGGTCTCTTGGATCAAAACAGCCCCAATAACACTTTCTTCGGCCGCAATATATAATTTAAAAGGAATTCCTCTCCTAGGTGCCCGAAGAACCGGAGGTGAAGATAAATAATGCTTGATTTCTCCAAACGCCTCTTGCTGTTTTGCCCCCCAAGTAAATTCAGCATCATCTTTCAACCGAAGCAAAGGAGTAAAAGCATTCACCTTTCCCGACAAATTGCAAATAAATATTCTCAAGTAATTCACCTTGCCCAAGAATTTCTGCAACTCTTTCTTAGAACTATACGCCTGCAACTTGCCAATAGTGTCGGCCTTCTTTGGATCAATTTTGATTCCATTTTCATGAACTATGAAGCCCAAAAATTTTCCAGCCGACACACCAAAAGCACACTTGAGTGGATTCATCTTCAAACCATACCGACGCATTCTTTCAAATGCAAGCCTCAAATCGGCCAAATGAGAAACACTTCCAGCCGATTTAACAACAATATCATCGATATAATCTTCCAAGATAATACCAAGCAAATCATGGAAGATTAAATTTATCGCCCTTTGATAAGTAGCACCGGCATTCTTCAAAC
Source organism: Digitaria exilis (assembly GCA_015342445.1). Taxonomy (NCBI): domain Eukaryota; kingdom Viridiplantae; phylum Streptophyta; class Magnoliopsida; order Poales; family Poaceae; genus Digitaria; species Digitaria exilis. Next base: position 34,603 of record JACEFO010002062.1, on the reverse strand, counting down.
CAAAAGTCATAACGATCCACTCAAACAAACCAACAAAGCCTGGACATACAAAAGCCGTTTTGGATATATCATCTTCGGCCATAAATATTTGATTATAACCAGCATTACCATCAAGAAAGCTAATCATTCTATGTCTAGACGCAGCATCGATAAGCATATCGGTTATTGGCATAGAATATTTATCTTTAGGAGTAGTACGATTAAGATTTCTAAAACCAATACACACTCTAATCTTACCCATTCCATTATTTTCTACGGGTACAATATTAGAAATCCATTCAGCATATCGACAAGGTCTAATAAACTTTGCTTCTAATAACCGATTTATTTCCTCTTTAACTCGGTTATAAATTTCAGGATTAAAACGCCTAGTTGGTTGCTTATAAGGCCTAAAACCAGACTTAATAGGCAACCGATGCGCAACAAGCTCTTGGCTTGAACCAGGCATTTCATGATAATTCCAAGCAAAGCAATCGACATACTCCATTAATAACTTTATTAATTCAGATTTAAAAGCAGGATCTAAATTCTTATTTACAAACGTCGGCTCGGGTATAGAACCATCACCAATTTCTACCTCTTCAAGAGGATTGGCCGACGTAAAACCACATCCTAGCTTGCTTATATCATCAAAATCTTCAATGGGTTCACACATATCGTTCTGATGCGCCCGATAGTGATCAAGTCTCTGCTACAACCACTCTCAATTATCCATTAATTCATACGAGATGATTTAGCCGATTGTGTATCGGCTTTATGACAGCAGGAACAAATTCATTCTTAGTACAGCTGATAAACTCAAATTCAGAAAGATCTATGCCTGACAAACATCTAACATCATCATGAATGCCAACCAAAGAGCTATCAGCTAAAGCAACACAAGCAGAAGTATCACCATGCACAACTTCTACATCATCATCTACCCATTGAATCAAACATTGATGCAAAGTAGAAGGAATGCATTGGTTTGCATGAATCCAATCACGACCCAAGATTAAACTAAAGTTACCTTAAGTCTCAGTGACAAAGAAAGTAGTGGACAAGGTCTTGCTCCCAATAGTAAGCTCCATAGAAATCATCCCTTGGCACCAATAGGCTCTCCTCCTCCAATGCCGCTGACGGTCATATTGGTCTTGATCAGCTCCGAATCTGAACCACCAAGCTTCTTGTACAAAGAATAGGGCATTAAATTCACAATAACCCCTCCATCGACCAACATCCCTGAGATTGGCTTCCCATTGATATGTCCCTTTAGATATAAAGCCTTCAAGTGATTGTCTTCAGCTTTAAGCTTCTAGAATATAGCTTCCTTGGGACAAAAATCAAGATGAGCAACCTCCTCCTCCAAAAGCATGTCCCCATTCATGGACATATGAAGCACATTCACATCAACATTCATGCGCTCCAGAGAAGAACTGTAATCAACAAGCTCTTCATCGTCCTCAGAAGTGGGAACCGATGTTGACTTGCCATCACGAGCCGAAGAACTGGAAGAAGAAACACCAGGCGCTTCTGCGTCACCCGGTCTGACTACCTGTACAGGTGGTCTGACCGCCTGGGCCGCCGGCCTTGAGTGACAGGCCGTCTGGACCGCCTGTGCAGCCGGTTTGACCTCCTGTGGGCCTTCCTTCGGCTTCCACTCCTTCTTCTGCGGAATCATGGGCTTGTCTTGGTTGAAAAAATCATCTCTCTGCTTCTCCAACTCTTGCTCTTGTTTTTCCCGAAAACGAAGTCTCTGAAGCTTCCTCTTCTGCGTGCGAGTCAACCCTTCAGGAAACCACCTTGGAAGAAAGTGCTGCTGAACCTTGCTAGTACTAGCCCCCTGATTTTCCACCGTCTTTTCACTGGAAGTCGGCTTCATAGTCAGACTTTTCTCAATAGGAACATCCATTGTCCCAACTCAGTAGTCCTCTCTGAGTCCACATCCATGCTCTGCACCTCCTCCTTTTTCTTAGGTCAATAAACCTGCCTCAGAGGAATTCTTGGCGGCTGATCCTGACGGGCAGTCTGACCACCTGTTACAGGCGGTCTAACTGCCTATGCCCAATGCCTCTGACCAGATTGACGAAAAGCCAATCGGTCTCTCTTAGGATAAGCGATCCTGTCCTGCACGCGTCTTTTTGAACCTTCCCAGTCAGGATGAAACGAAGGCTGGACGTTTGAATGATATGGCACCCACATCACTCCATTGTCATCCCACACCGGATCCAACTTCATACGAGGAGGCGAAGGAACCCTCTCGTTCTGAATCGGTGATCTCATTATTTTTTTTAACGGCCGATCGCTTGGAACGGCCTTTTGTTTGGTGTACTTGTCATAAAGCATATCAAACGTGACTTTGGGCTTCTGAACACCCTGCTCCTTTGCCACGTTCATCTTCCAAGTACCAACTTCTGGACGCTTCGGAATCAGCATCTTTGGGCGTCCATGGGGACAGGCGGTCTGACCGCCTGTAGAAGACTAGCCCCGGGCGCCCACAGTCCAGGAATAGTAACCGATCCTTGCCCCCCTTGTCCAGAGGATCTCACGGTAACCTTGAACGACTCTTTGCCATCAGGCGTCTTCTCAAAAGTCACTTCTCTAACCGACTCTTTTGAAGACGGTCTTTCCTCTCCAATCACCACGTTCTTCCCTTTAGTAGATTCGGCTTGATGCGGCCGAACCAAGACCTTGGGCTGCTGCAACTCCATGGTGTTGACCGGAAAAGGAGTCTCATCAACTTGCATCTCATGAAACTTCAAACGGCTCTCATTAATAGCCGATTGAACCTACTGACGGAAGACATTACAATCATTAGTAGCATGCAAAAAAGAATTATGAAACTTACAATAAGCACGCTTCCTCAATTCTTCCGTAGGTGGTATAACATGAGAAATCTTGATGTAACCAAATTTATGTAATTCATCAAATATACGATCACATTTGGATACATCAAAAGTAAACTTTATGTCTTCTTGCCGATTCTTATGAACCGGCTTAAGAGATGAGCATGACACAGTTTTCTTATTAGCAGGCCATACAAATTATGCTAAATAAGCATCATTATCATCGTCGGTCGAATCATCGGAATCATAATCAACTATATGAACATTAGACCGACTTGTCTTAAAACTCTCTTTTTCTTTATTCATTTGGCTTTCAGCTACTTCAGCTCTAATATGCACTTGTGCAACCAAATAATAATCACAATTATCAATCTTCTCTCTAATGGAAGATTTTAAACCTCTAAAGCATAAGCCAGCAAGATCAACTTCAAAAATAGACAAATTAAAGCAACGGTTTTTAATATCTTTAAATCTTCTCATAAAATGAGAGACAGACTCGTCCCGACCATGTCTAACCGATGCTAAATCTGCTAATTTCATCTCATGACTGCCACTATAAAAATGATCATGAAACTTACGCTATAGTTGATTCCAACTCATGATAGAACCAGGGGATAATAAAGAAAACCAAGCAAAAGCAGTACCAGCAAGTGACAATGAGAACAAACATACTCTAAATGCTTCATAGTTTCCAGCCTTCCCTAGTTGAGCTACATATTGATTAACATGTTCCCAAGTGGTGCGCTCATCATCTCAACTAAACTTTACAAAATCAGGCAAGCGCCACCCATTGGGAAAAGAAACAGTATCAAAGCTAGCATGATAAGGTTTTTGATATACTCTAGTATTACCAAAATCAACACCTAGCTTATTTCTCATCACATCAGACAATTCATCCCTGAATCTAGTGAATTCGGCCCATTGGGGGTCTTGTTGGGCCGAAGGTTGCATATAATTCATATAATTCAAGTGAGGTGATTGTCTATTTTGCATATCTCTATGTGTATTAAAAACATCATCGGGAATACCACCCGAATTCGCAGTATGCATAGTCGTGGAATAAGTAGCGTCTGCTGTAGCTACTGGACTAGCACGGCCAGTGGAGACCGAGTTTGGAACAGTAGACAGCGACAAAGGTTGCTCCGGCACGAACACCATAGCATTGGTCAAATTTGGCTGACCACCAGAACACGCTGTCTGATCGCCTGTAGCCATGGTCTGACCGCCTGTCGCGGTCTGACCGGCTGTGCAGGCGGTTTGACCAGCTGCAGATCCAACTGCTGCCGACCCATTTGCATTGACTGTGTTTGGTCTAGACATATTGGGTGGTGGCGGGGTCTGTCTGGCAAAGTAATTCGGTGGCATACCATAAAAGATATTATGCTCAGGTAATTCACGACTATCTATGGATTTACCCTCCAATTTTTCGAGTCGTTCTAATAATTGTTCAACTAATAAATCATGATCCGAAAAAAGTTGAAGCCATAGGAGTAGATGCAGGGGGTTGAGGTGTAGAAGTGCTTACATTGTCAATTACCTCAATTTGCCCATTACTCATCTTGAAAGAAGGCATTACGAAGTCTCAAACACTCTTCGCCGATCTTTCTTCACGACCTTTCCGAAACGTCTTCAAGAACTCCGCCTCGAGATGCTTCTAGAGCGCCATGAACCTCTCATGATCTTCGGAAGAAAGATCTTCAAGCGAGGCCGTCACGATGTTGTCTTCTCCAACGTCGAAGCCCATAGTGCTAGGGATAGTAGATCGGTCTTCAAAAACCAGATTTCTTTCCCCAGCGGAGTCGCCAAAATATGTTGACGCACTTCTGGTCAACACACGAAAGCGCTAGATCATGCGATCATTGAATTCTCCTCGCCGGAGCTCCTGAGAGCAGCCGGTCAGACCGCCTGTAGGGGCCGGTCAGACCGTCTGTAGCAGAGGCGCCGCGAAAGCCTACGATCACAACCTCGGGAGGGACCCTGTCGGAGGCTGCGAACCTAGGGTTGTTCTAAGGTCGGCAAGGCAACTTAGAACGTCTTAAAACGTCGTAGAGAAACGTCGTAGAGACAAAGAAAGAAAGCAAAAAGGTTTGAAAAGCTTAGGGTTTGGAGATAAAAATAAGATAATTTTTTGTACGATTGGGTAGAGATCCTCAATCGGCCATGGCCCTTTATATTTATAGGGTGGGGAGATCTTGCCCCACAAGGAAGTCCTTGTACAGATCTAAAATCGTGTAAAAACCTGATTCTACTCGGACTTGGGACATGCGGTTAGACCACCTGGCACATTGCTAGACCGGCTACAGGGCCCAGCCAGTCTAACCGCGTGTACAGACGGTCTAGACCAGCTGTCCCAGCCTGATCAGCTTTAAGCCATTTTTGTCAGATCACGAAATGGGAAGAACACCTGCAGCCGGCTGAGAAAAAAAAAATACAGCTCAAATGGAGCAACAACAAGACGGACAGGGATCTGTCTGATGAAGAGAAACCATAGAACTACTCTCTCTACCTTGCTCTTCTTGGTGCTCTCCTCTGTCATTGTCTCATATCTCCTTGGCTGCAGGCTGAACACAACAAGAGGGATCTGTCACCACACCCGCCACCCCCAATCAGTGAACCTTGCCGCAGGAAGCCTCAAATCCAGGGATCCAATCCTCACCAAAGGGCGGGGATCCTCCAATCTCTGACCAAATTAGCCACGGACAAGGTCCAACCAACCAACCAGACCGGCCGGCCGCCACGAGCCGTGCCAAGATTGGATTTTCCGGCGGCGGAATCACCAACCCTGCAGCCAGTGGGAGCGCACAGAACAACCCAGGAGAATCTCCCCCGCCGGCAATGCAGCTGCCGCCGCCCTCCTCGCCACCTTAGCCACTAGCACGACGCCGGACCTGGGATTCAGCAGCACCAAAGGCCTAGTTGTATAGCCTTGTAGGAGGAGTACTGAGATGGCAGATACAAAGAGGGGAAGCTGGGAGCTAGGACATGGGGTGGCAGAGGAAGGGGGGAAGAGGACGACAAGGGAGAGAGAACGGAATGCTTGTGCGCAGCCGAGAGAGAGAAAAAGGGGTGGTGGAGGAGAGAGAAAGCGAGGTAAGGCTTCTTGTTTGTGTGTGCTCTCTCTCTTTTGCAGTTTTGCTGCCTCCGTGCTCGCGCTGCCTTAGCTTTGGCCGTATCTCTCCTCTAGCTTTTCTCGACCTTGTCGCCCAAATCCACAGGGAGGAAAAGAGAAGGGGAGGCAAGGCAAAGCTGCGGGGGTGGTGGTGGTGAAGCAGAAGGAACAAGGAGCACAAATGGCAGTGGACTCGAGTGGTGTGGACAAAGCAGTTTGCCGGTCGCCCCGAGGGCAATATGGGAATGGAACAAATAATGAAGGCCAATTTTTGGGGTTTCTCTGTATGCCATTTGCGGGAAATAAAATTGAGAATACATGTCCAAACCTATTGTTACTATAGTTGTCATTGATCCTTTTTAAATGCATGTTACTAGGGTTGTTATTATCCATGATAAGTGAGAGAATTTTAAAATATCTAAACGGTAACGTAAAGTATTAAAAACGCATAACTGCTACCGGTATTGAAAACGGTGCGTTATATGTTCTCGCAACGCTAGGCATGTAACGGATCCATACTGGCTTCCGTTTCATATAGCCAGAGCGGCAAAATTTCGAACACGCAACCTTCTCCGCAAACTCATTACCGGTACCTTTTTTTGTAAATAAACATTAAAATAATACTTATCCTAAAGAAAATCCCAAAGTCATACTACTCATTTGAAATAACCATACCAATAGGGTTGCTATCATGCATGATAAGTGTGAGAATTTTTAAATATCATTTCTCAGATTAATGGCTTGCAGACGTATATTAAAAACATATAACTACAGCCGGTACTAAAAACAGCGCGTCATATATATATGTATGTATATGTATATATATGTATATGTATATATATATATATAGCGCTCGACTATTGGGAGCCTATAGGCTCCGAATAGTTATCGAGAGCCTAGAGACAGAGCTGCCACTGGGACCGAGCCCAGACACTAGCGTGCCACAGACACACCACATCTCACCTGACGCATGCATGCAGCCTGCACCATCCCACCTCCCACCTTTTCTCCAACTTTTTCTTTTGGTTTTTTGCTATGATTCTTTACTCGAAGATCCAATTTATAAACTATTTCCACCATTAGATTCGTGACATTTTTATGCATGGTTTGAGATCCATTGTGAATATTTTTTTTAAAAAAAATTGAATTCAAATTCATACGATCATACAAACATACAGAGATGATCATAGAAACTGATTCAAGTATAGAAACATATGGATATGAGCATATATAATGTATGACCACATCAGAAAGTATGTATGATCGAGCACACATGTATGTATGACCATGCACAAGCTTGTGTATGATTGTATGCTCCATAGAAACCTGTTTCGAGCGTCATAGAAACATGTCCTTCTAGTCATAGAACTCCAGCCCACTGTCATAGAAATATATTCTTCTGGTCATAGAACTCCAAACCATTGTCATAGAAACTTTTTCTTCTGGTCATAGAACACCAGCCCACTGTAGGGGGAAGGTTAAGTCTAGTATAGAGAGTCTTAGCTCGAATTTATGATTAGTCGTGACATATATATGATTAGAGTGGTACTTTCTATGACGTGCATTTTACTCAGCTTGAATATATGATTAGTCGTGACATATATATGATCAGAGCGGTACTTTATATGACATACATTTTAAGTAGGAAAAAAGTGTTTTTGGCTTCTATTATGCACAGTATAGAGCCATAAACCATGGAATCCCAAAACCATGCCTGGTAGGAGGGGTGTTTTGTCATATATACGATCAGAGCGGAACTTTCTATGATAGGCATTTTTAGTAGACAAAAAAAGAGTTGAAGGTTTCTATTATGGTCATATGTTTGTGCGCTCGAAGCTGTTTCTATAGTCCTAACAGTATGTTTCTATAACCACGTAAATTTTGAATTCAAAATATTATGCACCAACACTTTATATGCCCAAGTATATATATTTCTATGCTCATGCTCGTATGTTTCTATGCTCGTGTCACTACGTTTGTATGATCATGTCCATACGTTTCTGTGCTCGACACAGTTTATATGATCATGTCAGTATGTTTGTATGACCACACAAATTTTGAATTAAAAAAATCAAAAAAATATTCATAATGGATCTCAAACTATGTATAAAAATGTCACGAATCTTATGGTGAAAATTGTTTGTGAGTTGGATATTCGAGTGAAAAATTATAGACACTAAACTAAGTGATAAAGGTGGTATGAATGTATGCATGTGTCAGATGCATGGGAGGTTGAGAGGTGGCAGGACAGGTGGTTCTTACATGCATGCGTCCATGCATGAGTGAGGTGGGACGTGAGGTGCATGGGAGGTGGATGTGGCAGGAGATGTGTCTAGGCTCCCAATATATATACTGTGTGTGTATATATATATATGTGTGTAACTGATCCATGATGGCTTCCGTTTCATATAGCTGGCAAAATTTTGAACACGCAACCTTCTTCACAAACTCGTTCCTGGTACTTTTTTTTTCAAATATATATTAAAACAATATCTAAAGAAAATAACAAAGCACTACTGCTCATTTGAAATAGCCATTCCAATGACCCTAGCATTTCTTGCCACCTCCAAGGATCCCATCCAATGAAGAACAACGATGACAGCGCCAAAACCATAAAAAAACACTGATCTACGTGGCTAAATGCTACAGTACGACCTCCAAAATAACCAGCACGGTGACGAAATGACAGTGAAGCACGCTGGGGCATCCGGGCATGGAGCCTTGGGCCCACTGGCAGCTGCCCTGGGTGATGGGGTCTGCCTGTCAGGGCGCTGTAGCTCCCGTGGAACAAGGCCTGGCCCACTCCCTGACTAGCGTCAGCCGGCCGTGTGCGAGTGCTGAGCTGCTGGGAGTAGGGATGGAAGCGGCTCGGATACGGATGAAAACGGATGCGGATAGCACCTTTTACCACATTTTAATGCGGATGCGGATACGAATTCGGATGCCTGCGGATACGAATGCAAAATGGATAGTGCGGATGAGGATATGAATGCGGATATTTACTTGATTAGAAACATAGTTATATTTATTTGTTTTATTTATTATAAACATGTTTTCAAAATGTCACTAAGTCATCATGCAATAAGATATTCAAGTATGATTGTATAATCGTTAGGAAAAAACATCTTATCGAAACATGTATATATCACAAAATTTAAATATTTAATAATTTAATACAAAATGCAAATGAATAATTATTTTAATAGAAATATCAATAGTTATCATGAATAAATAAATATAGTGTATATGTAATTTTAAAAATAAATAGATAAACTTTGGTTAACTATATTGTTAACAATAAATTTGATTAAGCCATATCAAAATATAGTTAACCATATTTAAATTAATTAAACATAGTATGTGTGTATCATTTGTAATAAGGTTAAAACAATTAAAACATGTAGCACCGATCATTTTCATGATCACTTTAAATAATTTTACTTAAAACATTATTATTACCATTATTATCTATATATCATTAGTAACATTAAACATAATAGCACATGTCATTTATTCTTGATCACTCTTAGATAGTTTCACTAAATACTTTATTATTATATTAAACTAATATCACTAACCATTAGTTATTATATAGATAATTTTCAAATAATTTTAGATATGTCTATTCCTATTCGAATACGGATGTTGCGGATATTTGCGGATACGGATGGTAAAGCGGATAGAGAAAAAGAAGAGAAAACAGATGCGGATACTTCCACTTTCGTACCACATTTAAAACGAATGCGGATACGGATATCCATATTAGGTACGGATACGAATACGGATGCAAAAAATTCGGATAACCATTTTACCACTTCCACCCCTAGCTGGGAGTCGGAAGTACTTTTGCAGATGAATAGTACATTGGAAACCGTGTTGTGTGAGAGGGATAAATAGGAAAAAATAGTTGGAGAAGTATACCCCTGGACGGACTCGGTCTCGCGCCACAGTGCCGTGCCGTCACCCACTGATATTCTGACGCCGCCTGCCTACCAGAAAACCCCACTGACATGTAGGGACGAGGAGAGTGGGTCCCGTATGTCGGTGTGTTTAGGTCGGCTGGTAACGTGTGCGCGTTGGTTTTGGGACGGGGGATTGGGGCGAATTAAAGCGGTTAAAGAATCGTGTAAAAGACAAGAGAAGGGGAAAAAATGTTGAATGCACCTTTTCGACGAGCACAGTACTGACCATAGTCGGTTTTCAGGGTTTGATTGGTTTGGAGCATAATGTTTGGCGCTCGTTTAGTTTGGAGCCAGCAAATGTTGTCCAACCAACAAATGCGTTGTCTAATTTTATCATACCCATGCTTTGATTGAGCAACCTTTGACCTTAAACAAATCATGCCCTTAGATTTACACCATTTTGTTTTCCATACTGCCCAAGATATCTTCACTGATTTTTTTTTCTTTCTTCAGAGGAAGAAATAGCCAGCCACCTGGACATTCACATACTATAGCGCAGTTCATGTATAGTTCACTGCCTTGACCACGATTATTGTTTACCTGTATGTCTACAGTGTGCAGAGAGAGTGACTGGGGTGGTGGTATTTGTGTGGCCTGTGTACGTGTCTACGTCTAGCTACATTGGACTATCACCATCTACTCCCTGTGGAGCGAGAAACAGTGAAAGGGCATGCGAAAACGGCCGTAGCTTGATGGGGATTGGTACTGACGATTACCATCGATCTTATCGATCTTAGTTTTTTTTCTCTCCTTTTGTTTTTCGAAAAGAAAGAGATGATCTTTCACTAACTGGGCTACACACCTACACTAGCTAATTGGACCGTGGACCACGGACCACATGTAGTAATACACACGTGCATATCCATCTTTAATTTGCTGTTTTTTTTTCAAAGTTTCAGCTAGCTATACCTATACTAGCCAGCCGCATGCATGTCTGTGATACATGCAGTCCCAAAACAAAAACAAAAAAAAGCAGGGGCGCGTACGACGTACACGTACGCATGATACGGCACGGGCATGCTTAACTTAGCTTTTGCATGCATACGCTGATGGTCGATCACGCATGTCATCGGAACGCGTATGTGTGGGTTGGCAGTACGAAGTACGTCGTCGTCGATGCATGATACTGCCCACAGCATGTCGCTGTCGACCGATGATCTCGATCCTCCGTATAGTACGTAGCTATCGAGATCGTCGATTATACGTACGGTCCTCCTTCCGACACGGCCGGTCCCCTACCCAGTCTACCTCACCTCACACTGTGGAAAAGGAGAGCATGTACGAGCCCGAGCCATTATGAGCAAACGGCACACGGCATGCATTGCTCTCTCTCTCTCTCTCTCTCTCTCTCTCTCATCTCGCCATGCATGCAGGTCGATCAAGTTCACTCGTTTCCGGGCGGCCGGCACACAGGTGGCGCGCGTGTTGACGTGTTCATTCGGACAGGAGGGCGGACGCTATGATTCCATCGGCCCCGGCCGGCGATCACATGTACAGTACTACACATCGGCTCGTGATGCTGCATGTAGTATCATTCTTGCTCCAGGCTTTTCTACGTACCTTTGCACTCACAACGTACCACGGACACGGGAACACAAGCCATCGATGGCGCACGCCCGGGAAACTGCTACTGCCACTGACATGGCTGGCCCTCCCGCAGTCATCCTACGTGGGCCTCTCAGCTGTCCTACGTGGGCCTCTCAGCTGCAGTGGCGGGGCTAGAGCGAAACGGCGGGGGGTGCGACTATAAAGAGGCGATAAAAATTTACTAAAATGAATACTATATTGAATGACAAAAACCATTGCGATAAAGCAAAATATATCATCTGACATAAATTTTGAACGTACCCGAAAATTTAGAAGCCTAAAAATTACACATAAATTAATCATTCATTTTTTATTATAAAATTATCAAAATAAAATAGATATAATATATTACTTTTATCTCATCATAAATCTATAGGCAACGAGCCATAACCTCATTCGTGATATTCATTATCTTTTGTTTGTTTGTCAACTTTCCATTAGCTCATAGTAAATTAATTAACAACCTAACAAATATGGTATACAATAGCGAAATAGGAATTTAATTTGAAGATAAAAATCAGATTAGTTGAGAAATCAAAAGAGAATAATAAAAGCATATAATTCTTACAATAAATCTTGATTATTGATGGGTGGTGGTGCTATTGCAGCATGCATGAATCATGTTAACCTAAGATCAGGGGAGGACGAATCACACATAATTCTAAATCATGTGACACTGACACGTGCGATTATTGAAGCGTAGGAGCTAATATATGACTAACCATTGAGAGATCTATCTCTTAAACCATATCTTAGGATATAAGGGCTAGTAACTAGTCCTAACAATTGAAGAATGTCTTATTTTTTGGGTTTTAATTCATCAAAGCTGCACGCTGGGTGGTGGGGGGTGCGGCACATCGGCTGAGGGGGGTGCATATAGGGCCAACATATAGGGTCAATAACTTGAAACAAAAAATTTGGGGGTGCAGCTGCACCCACTGGCACTAACGTGCCTTCGCCCTGCTCAGCTGCACACATACTACACGTACATTAATTCATTCGATTAACTTTTAGAGAGAGAGAAAAGGCTAGCTTGCAGTGTGCAATAACATAATCAATCGATTTGACAAGTGTGGAAACGCCATGGAGATCAAAGAAAATGAAGGGAATCAAGAATCTAGGGCCATGCATGTCGTGGATCGCCGGATTAAATCAAATCAACGGACGCGATGACTTGTCTCTCATGCATGCATGCATGCACATGATGATAAGGATTCCATGCATCTCAGGAACGTTGAATATGTTGTGCTATGATCTGACCGGACATGCTCGATCAGACGATCACTAATAAGACAGCAGCGTATATGCATCCTTATCCATGCCATGCTGCCACCGAATAATTGTGGTTGGTAGAAAGTTGTCTTACTCTCTTTTTCCTTGATTTTATTCCCTTTATGTTACTACATGAATGAAGTAGGTTTGTGTTAGCTTAAAGTTTGATCCTGTTTGGACCCATTTGTGCTAAGTTTTTATATAAACAATTTTGGAAGCTGAATGTGCATATATTGTACGCACAGATCGATATAAAAGATAGAATATGTTCTCCAAATCTTCGCCAGATGCGCATAATTAGTAATCGTTCCTCACCGAAAAGATCGACATACAAGAGCTGCTTTATTAGTCAATATTCCTACAAGAACAAAATTCGCAGTTACATTGGGAAGAAGTAATAAGAACATATAAAATGTAAATAAAACATAGATTATTGGCTTTCGCTCCACACATGCTTTCGTTTTCCTTTCCTTTCCGGTATGGAGAGCTGATGTTTGCACCCACGCCTGCCACCAACTCTCATTTCACTTCACAAAACAAGTATAAATGTCCTGTGAGAATAATCATTGCTATGTGAATATATAAAAATATATTTAAAATACATAATATATCTACAAATAATAAACTCCAAGAACACAACATGCATGAGGACACATGCCCATACGATCGAGATACCAAGGCACACTGGTGCTTGGAAAATTGGTTGCATGCATCCATCCAATGGCATGCGTCCAGCGTGTAGATCCAGATCCATGCCTTCCTTTGCCGTGGTCGCACACAGCACTGTGCCTACGTCCACGGACTCGAACGGATAAATCCTCGGGCACTTGTCACTTGTTTAATCCCTGACGCGATGATGCCACCACCAGTTCAGGATCTTGCATTGCTTTGGGAGACTTGCTGCTTCTTTGCATCGCCATAAGATACTGCATCCCATCTGCCTCCAAAGTACATTTGTGTCACTACTCTAAGGCAATGCGCAAGGTGGCTTAGCATTAGCATCCACCAACATGCATTGCCATTGGTCCACATGTGCCGCCGAGACATTGGAACCCGTGCTAATGAAGGAGGATCAGATCGTGACACTTGCGATTTTGTTTCTCTTTTTTTTTCCCCCTTTAGAAGGGTTTCGAGGCGCTACCCACTCTTGGCCTCTTGGGCCATGTTGAAAGGCTCACCCTTCATTCGGAGCTGATGCATTTGGTTACATGGGAGGTGATGCTTTGATCTAATCATCTGGGAATCACTAGAATCCTCAATAATACTTGGTTCCTGAATGCGTGGATAAATGAATGAACACAAAATTAGTCTAAGGAAAGAAAATACCAGTATCGCTAGCTGCTATCAGTCTCACAACACAGAGTCGCACGCAAATGTAGCTGAAAACCGCGCCCTTTAACAGCGTCATCTTCCATGTTTTCCCCAAGGAAAAACAGCACCACACTGGCACATCACCGTCCCCATTATTTCATCATGTGCCCCCAGAGTTCCATGTCTCCGGCATGGATAACTGGATAGAGCTTCTCCATCAATCCATGGATGCAGACTTTGCTGGACACTAGTAGTGAACACCACTGTTCCATTGGCAGCGACGTCTGAACTTGCAAACATCGAAGTGCCCTTTGCACGTACGCTCGTTTTGTAGTTTTCTTCCAGGGTTCTTGTTGAACACTTTGCTACCGGAAAATCCTAATATGCCGAGAGCTACAATCTTTGCCGTGAGCCAAACGTCGGACTCTCGGTAAATCAGACGTTCGCCGTGAGCCAAGCCTCTAGACTCTCGGCAAAGAAACAACCGTCGACAACAACTACGTTTGCCGTGAGCCCTTAAGGTCGGGCTCTCGGCAAAGTTTGCACTCTCGACGAACGCGAACTTCGCCGAGAGCTTGAGCAAAGATACTCTCGGCAAACTCGGACCTCTCGGCATACGTGATCACGTACCACGTTCATGCTCTCGCCGCCAGAGACGGCGTGTGGGGAGGCTAACGGCCGTCAACCTCTTTGCCATGAGCCTACATGGAGCTCACGGCAAAGGGTTCTTTGCCGAGAGCAGAGGACGTCCTCTCGAAAAAACTGATCCCGCTGGAATGTTCAACATGTCGCCTGGTGTGTCGCCTGCGCCTCGTGTGTCGGACTGGTCGCCTTGGGGAGCTCAGCAGGACGGACAGGGCTCACAGGATCGCGACCTCTCCAACCCCTCCCAACCGCACAACCCGTGGGAAAAGGCGATATAACCATTAGGTAGTTGATGGACACGGTGTTTGAACTATCTGTGGTTGAACTTGTGGTCGAACTTGTATGTTATGTGCATGAACTTGTGGTATAACTTGTCGTTGAACTTGTGGTCGAAATACTATGTTATATGCATGAAGTGTTTGTGTAATGATTATATTAATTGCATGTGATGTATTTGAGATGTATGTGTGATATATTTCAGTTGTTGGGCACCATATATGAGCAAATAAAAAATAAAAAAAGGCCTCAGCCCAGGGGTTTGCTGAGAGCACGGGGCCAGGCTCTGGCAAAGGTGCCATTTTTTGCCGTGAGCACAGGGCGAGGCTCTCGGCAAAGGTGCCATTTTTTGCCGTGAGCACGGGGCTAGGCTCTCGGCAAAGCCCTGTGCAGAGGCCCCGCGCCTGCCCCTCCCGGTGTGGGCCCCATGGGCTCTTTGCCGAGAGCCTGGCACGTGGCTCTCGGCAAACCTTGAGTTCTTTGCCGAGAGCCTGGCACATGGCTCTCGGCAAACCCAGCTGCGCGCCCCACAGAGACGGCGCAACACCGTCTCGCCGGCGTTAGGGCCAGGTCTTTACCGAGAGGCTACATGCTCTCGGCAAATACCTCCGGTGCACATGGCAAAGGCTTTGCCGTGATCCCGACAGAAAGCTCTCGGCAAAGGGAGCTTCACCGAGAAAAACTTTGCCGAGTCAGCTTTGCCGAGAGCCGACTCTCGGCAAAGCCTTTGCCGAGAGGATGATTCTCTTTGCCGAGAGTGTCAGGCTCACGGCAAAGAGCCCGGATCCGGTAGTGCTTAGTTGAGCTAATCCTTCCTTGTGGTACTGGACTCGATCTCATGACCATGACAGGAGTGGGTTTTGGTCAAAAAGGTTGAGGAGACGAAAGGAAAAAGGTTAGAGAAGGGGTTATGCACAGCACGCAAATACACAAGTTGCCCAAGAAAGTGCAGAGGATGGGATCCAACAGCAGCTCAATGGTGGGGGCCAGGGTCTAAAGAGACCAGTAGAAAGTGCAAACTACAACAATCCATTGGAAGTGACTAGCTTCTTATTGGAATTTGCAAATTCTGAATGCTGATAAATCCAACTGTATCTGTATACTGCATTTCTGAGCTTGCTGATCCAAGGCAAGAATGAATCGATGGATCAGCATCATCTATATCGAGCTGAGTCGCTTGTTATCAGAGGAACAATTTGAAGAGTAGAAAAGTTCAAGAAGCATGAGTTTTGGGTTGTGCTGCGCTAACTAATGGTTAACCTAATGATTGATGCTAAGTATGAAGAGCATTGGGACGCCTTCTCCAGTACACACATCATTATCATCACTAGAAACTGAAGCACGCCATCCGTGCATGATGTATATCCATCCAACTTTTCGGAATCTAAGGGGACAGCTTCCATGAACAATGGCGCCAATAATTCCTGCACGGCAGCACACATTGCCTTGGATTGTCCCTTAATTTTAATCGATGATGTCCAGCACACACAATGTTAGGAGACCATGGTGTTCAGCACCAGCCGTCGGATCGGATCACGACCGTCCAACAGGAATGCAGAGCACACTTTAACTTCTTCGGATCCAGTGAGAATAGACTAGTTCATGTGGTTGTTGCTGATACTTTTTCTGCAAAAGTACTTGGTTTGGGTCTTCTTATTTTTGGACAAAAACTGAGAATTGACTAGTTATCCAAAGTTCCAAATAGCCTTTTGCGCACTGGCATTTTATTTTTGGACGATTTGGCTACTTTGATCTGCATACCTTGAATGGGCGGTCGATCAAAGAGATTCGCTACTGTGAAATAGAGCAGAGACCCCTCTTTGTTTATTATCAATGTGGTGTTGTGTTCTACTGGAATTCGATCACGGCAGTCAAAAGATCTGTGTGTTCTTGTTCACTTTTGAGTCAAATCCCGTTAAGCTAGACCTGTGTAGCTGCCTCTCATCACCAGTTTAATTAAATCAATTAAAAAATGGCAAAACTCACTCTCAACAATGTTTCCTTTTTCTGATCAAACCTTATCTGCAATCCTTTTTCTTTAGAAATCATGTAGGAGCGCAATTATATACCTATACTAAGTTTATTCTATAGGCGTGATTCTAATTCATGGGAACCACTGATAGGTGGCCCTAATGGGACCTACCGAAAAGTGGGCATGGGGTGGGCCCCAAGTGACCCACAAACCGGTGAGGCCTGCAACAAATAGGTCCCGTAAGTCAATCTATTTTTTTATGTTATATACTTTTTTTAACAGAAAACAGTGATTTAAAGCTAAAAATCAGTTTAACATGTTTTCGTTACACTACCTTTGTGGAGACATGGCTTTGTTCTTCCATTTTTTTCCCTACAGAATAATGGAGCATGTAACCCCATCATTGCCCATGAATCCTACCACTGATCGCAGTATCATGGCTCCACCCACCACAAACTCTTCTCGTGTCCCTATCTCTTGACTCTCTATGTGTAAACCTATTCATTCTATTCTCACATTTTTACATATGATGGCTTCCTTCTTTTCCCTTTTCCCCGCTTTATTCCTTTTGTCAGAACCGGAGTCCAATATTGATACAAAAGGAACCGGAGTCCAATAAATCTCATTTTCATGTAAAGTTCAAAGTTGTATTTTATAGTGCATTACAAACTAGATGCCAAGATTTTTTTACTATTATATTTAAACATTGCTCATTACTTATTTGTGGGTTTATATATAAACCCAGTATCACTAGATGTATTTCAACTATTGAAGAATTATATATATCTCCATCACGATGCATCATAGCTGGGTTTATATATATAATTCTTCAATAGTTGAAGATCAACATGCCAAGATTTTTTTACTATTATATTTAAACATTGCTCATTACTTATTTGTGGATGATGTGTTTAGAATTTCAACTTTACCGAGTGACCATGTAGGCCTGATTTGGGGCTTTTCCTTTCTTTTATGGCCTTTTCAATTGCCTAATATATTTGATTATAAAATTTGCAAGCATCTCACGTGTAAGTACATTGTATTTGAAACAGACTCACATCCATGTTTTCTAGCACGAATTTTATTTTAATCCCAAATTTATATGTAGTAGGTGTATTTGATGTGGACTCTTTATGTTAGTGTACACCGTTAGATCTTCATAAAATCCGACGGCTCAAATCCTTCTCTTTTTTCCGATTAACGTGGGAATTTCTTGACCCTCTCGGTGAACGTGGTGGCTCCTTTTTTCTTCAAGTAATAATATAACTAGACAGATGGCCCGTGCAAGTAGCACAGGCAGCTAGTTTTATATTAATATTTAAAATAACATGAATAATTGTAGAGCATCTAAGCAATATTATAATATTTGTTGTTTATTTCTGGGTGCTTGATAATCTGTTAATGTCGTGTGGACCAGTATGCTAAATCTGTCGATTGGGTTGTTATTTTAGTTCAAACCAACACAAAAAGTGTTATCAACTTCAGATCTGTTAGGCTGCGATTATTTTAGCAGTCTGGCTGCTACTGAAGCTATCGGCAAGAGTACACTCACTTGTAGGCTATCCAGGAATAGTAGAAACCAACACATCGTATGTCAGACCATAGATTACCATAGTAGACCCTTTTTTCGATTAACATGAGAATTTCTTGACTCCATCGGCAAACGTGATGTCTCCATTTTTTCTCCAAGGTAATAATGGTTGTAATCCATTATTTGCAAGGTGTATTTTATTTTTTAACTCTGATTGGATCTACGATAAACACTTTTTCCTACATGAAACATGCTAATTTCAAAGTCAGGTTTACGATATCCTTTTCCTCTTTATCTAAGTTGTATATGTGATGTCTTTTTCTTTATTAAGCTATTTTATTTCTCCATAGTATTACAATTTGGTTTTGATTTTCTTTCCTATATGATTTTGGTTTTACGATAAACACTTTTTTCCTACATGAAACATGCTAATTTCAATGTCACGTGTATGATGTCTTTTTTCTCTTTATCTAAGTTGTATACGTGATGTCTTTTTTTTCTTTATTAAGTATTTATCCATAGTATTAAAATTTAGTTTTGATTTCTTGCCTATATAATTTCCATACACACCTATGGCTATCTATGTGGTGCGAGCACTGTTTAACTCCAACCTCCATGATCCAAGTGTTATACGTGGTTATTGCCCCACATGCGAAGCTAGCTGAGGACTGTATATGTGACTTAGATCTATGGTGAGATGTGTATAGTTACCGTTACCTCATGCCCGGTGATCACAGAGTGCAACATATTTGGTTTTGCATTGACTGGTCATGTTCTACAACGATAATATGTATGCTCACGATCAGGATAGGAAGATCACAACCCTTTATCGTGCAATAGATAATAACTTCTTGTTTTGGACTTAAAGGACCTCGTAGTAGGTGGCGTAGGGAAAGATCAATCGACGATGGGTGGCGACCTTGGTTCATGCTGATGTAGTGATGTTGGCCACGGATCAGTCCCACTGAAGACTAATGTGGCGTCAGAGGGGAAAGTTAATATGCGATTGTGAGGATGGAGAATATCAACGATAAAGTTTTTAAGGCCACAATATTTTTTTATCAACAGTGTATATTAGTATATTGATATCCGTGCACGTGTGTCTGTTGATAGGTTAAAAATTAGATAACTTCCATCTAAATTTTAGTTCATGAGCCCTTCATACCTAGGTAATGAGGTCTAATTTCAAATATAAAAGTCTAAGTTGCCATCCCACCAAACATTACCTCCTCCTCGTATTTCCCACCAGAGATAGAATGGACTTATATCGACACTTAGGCTAAAATTTAGCCTTGGATCCAAAACATCACATGACTAATTTTAGTCAACTAAAGTCTAGACGTCTAAACTTCATGTAGAAATTAGCCTTTGATCCAAACAACAGAAGACTAAGAAACTTTAATTTTAGACCATCCAAGATTTAACTTCAGTTTTAGGCCGACCCTGGTGGTGATAATTGCAAAGTTTCATGCGCATGAACATACTTATTTATTGCAATATTTTGATGCAATGATTACTATAATATGCTACATATATATACATAAACAAAAGAGCCAGATCATCATTTTTTTTTTCTAAAATGTCCTTCGATTATAATCTCTAGAGTATGATTTTTTTCTCCCTAAGTCTGTTTTAGTTTAGCACCAGCGAGATGACGATGAAGTGATCTGAATTACATTGAAGATGACTCGGTGGTTCTAGTAACTTGGCATGGAAAACTAGGTAAGCCAAATTCATATTGAGTGAGGAAAGGAAAAGTACATTTTTAAGTATTACTAAATCTATAATCTTTATTAGTTGTATTCAAACGTACCTCTCTAGCTCAAATCTTAAGTAAACTCTATGTACAGCTACGGCGTTGATTATCCATTTGCCACCTTGGTGCCGATTTCTGACAACAGTTGCTTTTCTCTTTCTCTCTTTTTTCAGTTAATTTCTTTCGGCTCTGCTCACCGTCTGGTAGCCAGTGGCCACATCAGGCCTTGCCTCGATCTTGAACACAAACTTGATGGCTTGTCTTTATATAGGTGGCAAAACATACAACCTTTCACCTTTAATTTTGTCGTGAATATATTGCAGTCTCCCTCCCCATGGTGTTAAGCCTCCATCATGACCCATCGTTAGGACTTTAGGAGCTAACGTGAGAGGTTTCCTTGTAAAGCTCAGGTTGTATTCACACCGGATTCTAATACATATCGGATCATTGTACCTATCATAGAAATCATAATAATAATTGTTATATTTTTAATACTGAATTTATATAGTTACTAAATGTATTGGATATGGACTCCTTCAAACTATTACAGAACGTTAGATCTTCATAAAATCCGACGGTCCAAATCCTTCTTTTTTCCGATTAACGTGGAAATTTCTTGGTCCTCTCGGCGAACGTGGTGGCTTCTTTTTTTTCTTCAAGTAATAATATAATAATAGATAGATGTCTGGTTGGCTGGTTCCTATCTTTCTGTGGCCTAAGGCCCAGTTACAGATACGCACGCTGGTTTGTTAGCTTTCGGCTCACTGAACCACGGCCCACGGGCCCTTACCAGCTCGGATATTTTTTCTAACCATTCTAGACATCATATACACAACAAATAATTTAACTAAAATAGCCACTCAATTCGTGTAGAAAAGAAGCCATTAAGTTTGATTTAATACTTGAGTGAGTGAGAGAGAGAGTCTACTTGTTGCTAACAAATAAATAAGGGCTATTGGCTATTTGTATAACTGCCCTCCTTTCACTTCTAATTGCATGTTTGCTTCTCTTTTTTAGACTTTTCATGTGTTGCTCCTGTTTTTTAATCCTCGACCTATGATATGCCCTTATTATGTTAAGGGTAGTTCACAGCCTTAACGGAGGGGTGAGAATACATATGTACCTTTGGCATGGATGATGGTATAGTTATCAAATCCATTTTACACTCCCAAAAATCCAATCCAAATCCGATCCAATCCAACAATAGAATGTTGTGATTGCTCTGTTGTTGTCTCGTCTTCGTCCTCTACTCTGGCAACAGAAAAGAGCATGGGGAACTGACGCCGCACAAGCACAACAGCGCGAACCCTCACTGATTGCACCAGGCAAGCAGGCAGCAGCGAACTCGGATCGACCCCAAGCAAGCAAAGCAAGGACGCACAGAGTCTGATGAGCTCGAGCTCCCAGCTAGATTGAACACATTGCTTCAGGGTGTGTTTAGATTGGGAAAGATTCCTCGAAAAAACACTGTAGACCTAAAAGTACACTGTATAGTGTTCTGTGAGTGGAAATGATGTGATGAATAAAAAAAGTTGGATAAATAGTATTTTTTTAGAGAAAACTTTTGTAACTAAACGCACCTGAGTCCAGTGCATCTCGCTGCCCGACGAGCAGAGGCCTCGTGCTGTGCGGCGCTCGGTACGCGAGCTGCGTCTTCGTGCCACGAGCCGGCTGCAAGGCGACGACGAGGGGATCCGCGTGCACATCTCTATTGTTTTCATTTCCCTACCACTAGCTGTCTCCAAGAAATTATTGGATGGCATCGAGTTTGCACAAGTTTTGACCAAGGTGTACGTCGTCCTTTAGGCTATCCCCAACCTTCCACGTAGGATAGTTTCCATAGCATTAATTATGTTGGCATATAGGATAGTTTGCTTATGTGTCACTCTAATAAATAAGAGAGGGAGCGAGAAAAGGAAGAAACTGGGACTTGCATGAGACCCAGTGTCTACACGAGAACCTATGCAATAGACACTACCAAACTATGCATTGGGAGAGTATGGTGTCTTCATAATAAATGATAAAAAATATGATTGGTGGAGAGTATAGAGAGTGGATTTATTAGGGATCCACACTAAGAAACCATGAGTTGTAGAGTATAGTGTCTATGGTGGTGTATTGATAATATGGCAACATGGACACTACCCATAGACACCATAGGTTGGGATGGCCTTAACAATTATACTAACCCCAAGAAGCAAGACCTAGAAATGGCAAAAAAGACTGAGAAGCAATCCCTCCTCTCTACTTAATGTGCCTCCTCCCTACTCAATGTGCCTGTAGGAGACTTGGAGCATAGGATGCGCATCAAGTTGGCATATGCATATCCTGTACAAGCTTTGCATCGAGATCTACATCCTTGTATATATGAATTTAAAGAATAGTGTACCGCGGTATCGAGATCTAGAAGCTTCTATATATATGCATATCTCGATGCAAAGCTTGTACAGGATATTTTTTTCACCGATAAATTGTCTGGCGCCCCCCTCTTAATTCTCTCTAGTTCCGCCACTGGTGTACCCTATGTACCATCCATCACGGAATGTAAAAGTTTCCCTCTAAACTTGACACTAAATAATATATATAGACTTGTTTTTGAGCCATGTCTCTTAGAACAAGTCCACATGTCAAACACTACATCGTCTTTCCTCCTCCTCTGGTTTAGCACACAGAGATAATGTCCTCCTCATTGCAAAGTTTTTTTTTATATACCTCACATACTGGGCTTTTAACCTGGGTTTGTAAACCCCCCTACTCCAGGAAAGTGAATTAGGAGTATACATGCAGGATTGATGCCTAGTATTGATCATTGATTGCCACTATTTCTTTTTCATTCAAAACCGTCGTGGAGATGGGGGCATCACAGCGAGTTGAACCATGAGCCGAGACTAATGTGTTGCACCTGATCAAGTTCCTTCACTCATCTTAGTGCTAGGTTTCGTAACGTGATTTCCAATAGTCGCATGTGAACGACTTCCTTTCCTTCCGATTAGGCGAACAATGGCATGTGCTCATGAGCTGGACGCGTCGACTTCCTTTAATTTGCTAGTCCCTTTATGCCATCCCCAACCCAATGACTAGGATGGTGTCAATGACATTAAATAGGCTGCAAACATAAGCAATTTGATGATGTGGTAGAGTAATTAAGGAGGGGAGAGAAGGATCTGATGTCTTGCATGAGGCTAATCTAATGGAAGGTTTCATTTCGATGTTTCCAAGAGAGCCACAAAAGCAAGAAGGCTATGAAACAATGTTTGAAACTACATCCCCAATGCTTAATTTCATAGTGTGGTTTTCTAGGCTTCATGTTGCATTTAGTTTCAAGACTCATAGTGTGTTTGGTATTCGTGTAAACAGAGTTTCATCTAGATGAAACTGGTTTCTTCTCTTTCTTCTTAAATTCTATGCCACATCACCATATAGTCCTACATGATATGCTAATTAATGTGTATGAAACTCCCACTGGGAATAGCCTGAGAACCCATGTCTACACAAGAAAAAAAATAAAACAAGATGATAGGGAAGAGAGTAAAGGAGAGAGAAGATATATGATTGGGTGGTAATTTATTTTCAGGAAACTATGCATTGGGAGGTGGTTTCTATGTGTAGTGCCTCATTGAATCATGTAAGTAACGTCCCACCACTCTGGGTCAGGCCCGCTTATGCCTGGCCACTCTCTCGGACCTCAAGACTGCCCTCACAGACCAAAACTCAAAGCACATTTTGAAGCTGTAAATTAATTTAAATTAAAATTTTTGAACCGTAAAGTTGTACAACTTCTCAAGATGTGCAATATTTATTTGGCCATTTCTTCATCCTACAACAAGATATTTCTTCATTCTACATTGTTCACGAAATCTATATCTCTCATATATCATGAAACTAGAAGAGAGTTATATAAGATTTGTGAACAATGTTACTACCGCTATGTTGGATGAACAAATGCCATACGTAAAAGTTGTAGATATTCAGAAATTTTACAACTTTTCAGTTTGAATTAATTTTGCCAACGAAAAACACAATTTCAGTTCTCAAATTTGAAATTTGAGTTCTTTTTCAAATGTGTTCGGATGGAAAAAAGGTAAAATGAGAGTTGTAGATCACAAAAAGTTATGAGACTTTATAATTAAAACTTTTTATTTGAAATCATCTTATCAACAAAAACTAACTTTGAATTTTCTCACATTTGAAATTCAAATTTGTAAACGACATGTGATGGAGAAACTACTAAAATAAAAGCTGCATATTTTGAAAAGCTATAAACCTTTATAGTTGATAAATTTTTAATTTAAATTTATTTAGAGCCTCAAAAAGTAATTTACAGTTTGTTTAGTATAATATATGAGGAATGAAAACAAGATCAAGACACAAGTGAGAGTGTGGTGTAGTGGTAGAGACGAGAGAGAGAGAGAGGGAGAGAGAGAGAGAGGTGCAGCCTTGTACCATTCTATCAAGAGTATGCAACAAGCTTGTTATTGGATTGTATGGTTTTCGTTGAAATATTAGAAGATTCAAATCCTAGAGTCGTAAATGCGAAGCTCACCACGACTAAGATTTCAGTTACTTAATTATGGGATAAATTAAATTATAGCGTGGCGGCTTCCTTAAGGGTAACAAAGTCTGTTCTTCTGGATACTAATTTTGTTGTAACTCAGCCTTGTCGAAGGTTAAGACTGGAACGAACAGGGTGATGCAATCACTCTCCAATAGGGGTAGGGCTCCTATTTATAGGGCCTAAATTCATAACTTTACATGATCAAAATACCCTTGAATTGTCCCACACCGCCCTACACGTGTGACCCCTATTACATGGTAATTTCTACACTGTTGCCAAAATAGAATCATTCCACATTTCGCGACGTGAAGAGCACTTATCCTCTCGCCTTCTACGGCGTGGATTGCGTGGCGCCATCTTCTAGGAAGGTACGACCTTGGCAACCCTCATCTTCATGGACTAGGGTGATTTCCTAATCGTGCATGAACCTTCGCCCAGCTAACCATGGCTTTGCCTCAGTCTTGAGACTTGTTCGCCACACCGGACCCGTGCAAAGCTTTCAGATTTTTGCTTCACCAGCTTTGGGTCCATGGAGCCATGGCTTGGTCTGGGAAACTTGCGCAAAGCTTCTGGACCTCCACCGGGACTTCAGCCGGTATTCCCCAAAAATTTGCCTCAGGATATTGACTACAGAACAAATTTATACCAATGTTTGCCACCCTTGGATAATAAGTTTCGTGTATTGTATTTCTTGGAGCATGGAGGTGACGACATGAGTTGATGGTCGAATGAAAGGTTCAAGATGAATATAAGTATGTTTGGACAAGAGGCACCCGAGGAGTCCAGGCAGAGTCATGTGCAGTCCACATGTTGTCCACCTGACATTGAGTGTACACCAAGTCGAGTCAAAATCTCCTGCGTATTGATCATCTCATTCAAAACTCGTGTGGCTCCTCCATCGTATTTGCATCTCTTGTCCTCGTGAGGTTCCGCAGGTTGGCCTTTTATATAAAAAAATATGCCCATTGTCGGTACGTAAACTAGAGGTACCCTAATTCGGGCCAAGACTACTTGACTCGCGGGCCGTATCCGCGGCCAATCTCATAACGTCGCAGCCCAGCAAAAGCCCACCACGACAGCACCCCCGATGACCGCGGGAATCTCCGTCCCGCTCGAGCGTCCCGCCTCCCCTCGAGTGGGAAATCTCTCCATCACACTCGAGCCTCAGACCGGTACAGTGGCAGGTGCAGGGTGGAGACAGTTCAGGGCCACCAAAAATAAGGGTCACCAATCTCGTAATTATACTAATTACAAAGGTTAATGAAACAGAAAAATATTGAGCGTATGAAAGCTTTAGCAGCTTGAAAGCCAATAACGGATAGCCCACTACCTACTAGTTAATTGCTTTTGCTGGTTTCACTTCTACATTTGCACAACTGCACCATCGCGCGATTAATTCCTATGTGGTTGACACCTCTTCCAATTCCTCCGTTGTGCCACTCTTCTTCTTTTCTCTCATTCTTTGCTAGTTTTGGCTCTGTGTTAGGGCTGCACGCCGCCATAAGGGCTTGTTGTTTGCGTATTATTTTTTCCATTTTTCATGATATCTAATATGTCCATAAGTATCAATAAGAAATAACATTGGTAGATGTTTTGTAACTAAAGTCAAAAATATTATTTGATTTTGTCATATTTTTAAGGCCTCTTATAGATTTTGTTTCAAGGCCTCCAATTTGTAGGTACGGCCTGTCGAGCCCCATCGCGTTCGAGGCTCCCTACCACACTCGAGGCCACTGCACCCGCAACGCCGCCCGCAGGGCATTAATGCCGGACGTGATGACTCCCTTCACGGCCGAAAGACGAAAATCACTGCACCACGTCGTGGAGAAGATGCCGGTCATTTTCGGCTGCGCCTGGCACTATCACCCTGCGCCAGGCGCTGTGTGGACAGGGCCATGTCAGAAACCACTGTGCCAACCACTCCCTATCCTTATCCACGAAGGAAGCGCTGCAGGCCTAAAAAAGGTGCCCTCGAGGAATATCCGGGCAGGCTCCACACCACCCTCACCACCGCAAGTGGCACCCCTCTAAACGACGGTCTGCCACGATTGGGACGTCAAGTCAACCGCAGCGACGCCCATGCTGTCACCCAGAGTTGGAAGGTACGATTTCCGCTTGCACAGTGTACGGTATGAGCAGCGCAGTCACACTATGTCACGATGGACTCCACGAACACCCTCACCCACGGGCACACATGTACTCACCCCCTCACCCTTGGTCTATAAAAAGGGGAGGGATGCACCATGCAAAGGAGGGAGAACTCTCAGCAAGACTCCACCACACCAGCCAATCCACGGTATATGGCACTTCGCTCAATCAAACGCAGCCAGGGACTTGGGAGCTCACCTCCCTCTCCAGCCTTGCTTGTACTCCCTACTACGAGCAACACGAAACTCGGTGCTGTGTACCACTGCTGGACGTACGACCACTTGGCCGGAACCAGGATAAACCCATGTGTCCCGAGTTCATCCTAAACCCGCCATCAAGATGAGCGAATCACTTGTTGGTGCCGCGGTGACCAAACCAGACACCGACACCCATTAGATAGACGAAACTAAAAAAAACTACTTCACTAGAGAAGTCACAACTAGATCCGTTTTAGTATAGCAGAGCCCTACCAAACTAGCCCTAAGGCTGAGGCATTGCCTTTGTATACACCCACATTTGTTTTAACCTTAGACATCATATGCATATAATTGTATATCTAATATTGAAAGGCTTTCTTTAAGAAAACCAGTAGAATGCATGAATCTACGTACGCAGGGCTGATAATAATAAGATCTGCAATCCGATTCCAGCACCTACCTCTAGTGGCACATCTCTTTTGTTATTTTAAATTCCCTACAACTAGCAGCGTCTCCAGGAAATAATTGGATGCCATCGCGATTATACTAGTTTTTCACCGGTAGGAGTAAAGTTTTTTCGCGATAAATAGCTCATTCTTACTAGTCCCTCCTATATAGTACCCTTTATACTGCGGAAGGAATCACCGTCCTTTGGACGGTTCCTTCTGCTAGTTTTGTTCTTTTTTTTCATTTTAACTTTAATTTTTTCTCCTTTTCTTTTCAACTTGTATCTATAGTTTCTGTAGTCACATGAAAATTTGCTAGACCCTCTGTCCATCGTCTGCAGCATGGCGATGCGTGAAATTTATCGCAGTAAAAATAGAAGATGAGGCCTCCGCTCTGCTTCCTGTTCAGGAAATACACTATGCCCCGCGCAGCCTCCACGCGGATAGAGCTTTTGCATCATCGCCGCCTCACGATGAAATCGAGGACTCGGGTCGACGATTCCTTTGAATTTCTTCTTTTTTTCATTTTCATTTTGATTTTTATCCTTTTATTTTCAATTTGTATCAATATTTCCTGTGGTCGCAGGAAAATTTGCTAGCTTCTCTTTCAATCGTCTGGTGAGGCGATGCGTGAAGTTATCACAATAAAAATAGAAGATGTGGCCTCCGATTTGCTTCCTCTTCGGGAAATACAATATGTCCCCTGCAACCTCCACGCGTATAGGCGTTTGCATCATCGGTGCCTCACGACGAAATCGAGGAGTCAGCAGCTCAGGCTGTCCTTATTTTGTTTTTTATTACTAGGGCTTAAAATAAGCTTTTCCATATCGAATGTTTTGATGAAATTTACAAGGAACTTAATGTAATTCAATTATAAAACTAATTGCATAAGGCTTATACTTTTTTGTGAGATGAATAAATTAAGGATAATTAACACATGATTAGCATGTGCTCAGAACAACATCAGATAGGGTAATCATGGCACAATTAGGCTTCATAAATTCATCTCCCAAAAAAATAGGGCTGATAAAATTTATTATGTCATCGGTTTATGTATAATACTCCTAATTAGTATCCAAATAGTATATGCGACTGGGTTTATTTAAGCCTCAGGGGAACCAACACTGTCTTGCATCACCTCTTTCTTTCCTCAGACGAACCAACACTCTCTTACATCATCTCTTTCTTTTATGCTTTTATCTCACCCCTCACTGCCAAAAAGGGTGCATGGCAGATGCAACCATCATCCTTAACTATGGACATAATGTTATATTTATCAGTAGAGTTCTAAAGGAGATGGTGAATAATTTCTATATTTCTTTGAATAACTTTCCTTTTGCACTCTTTTGAGATACCGTTAGTATCACTACACCTCAACAGAATATGCTTAGCATAAAGGTATGATAATGATTTTAGATATCACTTGCACACAGTTGGTCATGTATTGGTACTCCAAAGTGTGTTGTTGTAGTAGTTTTATTTTTTTAATTTGCTTTGTGTTTGTAATATATTATTTTAGGAGAGCTATAAGATGTTTATGTTATTTGTCAATATAATCTAGGAAAAAGTCCTTTTCGCCTGCCTGACATTGGGCCGAGTTTAGTTTTTCTTCCTAGACCACAAAACCGAGTAACCGACTTTCCTCAACTTTTAAATACATAAGTTTTACCTCCCTATCCTAGATATAAGTGGTTTTGAAGGTGGTTTTGATTTCTTTTTTATTTATTTTTGCTGAAACTTTGAATCAAAGAAAAATCATAAAATGGAAAACCTAATTTTGTTGGACTCCACATAAGTATATCAATACAGAAAATATATAGTATAATATGATTTAGTACAATTATTATTATATACATTTTTTACTATAGTTAAATAGAATAATTCATAATTGATGGTGTCTATGGTTGAATTATGATGAAAATTTTGTGGTGAGCTAATGACTGTATGCTTCAACTCTATTAAAAAAATTATACTCATTGGACCATGTATAACCTAGATTTAGATTATTTTATATTGTTTTCCCTAAATAATCTATAATTAAGTTATACATGATCCAATGAGTTTGAATTCTTTAATACAATTTAAGCGTATATAATAACTAGGAAGTCATAAAAATTTCAGCACAATTGGACCATAGAAAATGCAGTTATTAAGTATTATATTTATTTTTTAAAAAATAAGAGATCTAAATCTAGAATAAAAATTTTGTACTAGTGTATACCATATTATATACTTTTTGTGTTGATATACCAACTTGGTGTCCAATAAAATTGGGATTTTTTTTTCATTATATGATTTTTCAAAGTTCCAGTTGAAATAAATAAAAAAGAAAAAAACAGATAACCTCCTTTAAAACTTCTTATATGCAGTTGAGGGAGGTATAACATACAGTTTCAGAAGTTGAGGGAGGTGAGTTACTCGGTTTTGCAGTCTAGGGAGAAAAAATTAAACTCGGCCCCAAGTATGGTTTGCATTCTTATAATTAGTAAAGTATTAAAATTAAGACACATACATAAAAGTATTATAGTTTGTTAAGAAAACACTTTTCCGCGTGCCACGTTAGTGCGCTACTCGTCGCGCCACTTTTCCTGTTAGTCTATTTACCTGTAGAAGAACTTCAGCATAGAATGGTTTGTTCAAGTTGGCATAAGGTACATGTTTGCATCGAGATCTACAGCACAACAGCTTCCCAAAAAAATCGTAAGTGCTAGTCTTGGGGTTGCAGAATGTCTTCCTTTCCTTCACGTTTGGCCAACATTGGACCACATTAATAGTTATTATCCTGTAGTTTCTATACATCACATAGAAACTACATCCCTAATTGCATAGTTTTTTCTAAAATAATCTATCATCAAATCATATATATTCTCTCCTTTATTGTCTGTATCATCTTACGTTTTTCCTTGGTTCTCGTGTAGACATGGTTTCTCCTACAAGACACCATGTCCTTTTCTTCCTTCTTTACTTGATTTGCCACATCATCATATTGCTATGGAAATCATCCAGTCTCGGTGGCAGTTTTATGGGCACCATTATCAAAACAACCACATCAGTTTTGATTACTGTAAAAATTAGAAGAAACAAAAAGGTAACAAAGCTACTTTAAAAAATGGCTATAAATATAATGTTGTACTTAAAATAATATCTTGTTTTATTTATGACATAATATATATTTTGACAGTACATAGACGTACATGGCACCCGAAGTTCACTCTAAGAGCATCTCCAGCAGAGTAGCCAAATATGACTCTCATTATCCTCATTTGGCTATCCACTCCAATAGATTCCCTCTCCATATTACTCATCACTCCAGTAGACTAGCCCAAATCTCACCCTTCAAATCTCATTGTCATACATTTTATGATTATTTGATTTAATATGAATTAAAATGTTCTTGTCTCTTTTTTGAAATTAAATTGGTACTCTAAATTGCAAATTATGAGAGAAAAAAATTCAACTTTGAGAAATTTTAATTTAAAATCTGTAAGAGTTTTTGGGTCCAATCTAGTTAAAATGGGTTCTCCATTACTTATTCTATCACCACAAAAACTTACGTGATTTTAAGAGCCATATATGGTGACTTTTTGAATTTATAAAAGAGGAGAGGAGCAGTGTTTTGAAGAAAAAAAAACAAGACAGGGCCCTTTGTCAGACTCAAGAAACGGAGGATGGCCAGGACGTCCAGAACAGCCAAATTTGGCTTACCGCTCCCATGCGATGGCCAGTCTACAGCGATAGCCAACCGTTTTGCCCCTAGCTGCTGGAGCGTTGTTTTCCAGGTTAACTGCCAAATTATAGCGATAGCCAGGCTGATAGCGTGGCTCCTCGAGATGCTCTAGGGGTAAGATATGTCATCTGAATGTAGATGGACCTAAATGGAACCCAGAGTTAAGTTTAAGGGGCTGAATACTCAATTTGAGATGACATAGACCGAAGTAAGACGTACCGACAAAGTGGGCACCTAATTAAATAAATTTCGTGTTTCTCTAGAAGCGTGCAGTGCATACATTATCTTGCTAACCTAACCCTAGCAGAGAGTTAGCATTATAAAATCATTCTTGCTAACGTATATAATAGATTCCATTCACATTAAAATGCGGACGGAACATGTGACTTAGGTCTTTTTGTTTGGTCATTAAATTATATAATCTGGCTTACATAATCTCCATGCACGGATAACAAACACCACAGCTGATCGAGACTGCTTGGACCATATGTGCATAGAGTAGTACAACTCAAGTTGGCATACCTCGACAAGCTTTGCATCGAGATCTACAACTAGCCATGTACTATGAATTTAAAGAAAATAATGCATATGTAAAACTGACTCCTTACGTTAATTACTGGACATATAAGACTGGACTTCCCACTCTGTGCTTCTATCCACCACGCAGCATTCAAACTTTGCAGCCACCGTTGTATAGTAAGTGAGAAGAGAGAGATGGAGAAGGTGCGTGCAGTGTTAAATTTGTTGGCTGGTTAGCGTTGTTTTGCATATTGAAGCCCCTCCCAACCCCACGTAAGCAACAATGGAAAAGGAAAATAGTACAATTAAAATCAGAATATGTATTAACTATATTTATCCTTGAGTAAAAGTTTATATCATGTCACATCGAGTGTTTGTATGCTAATTAGGTGGGCTAAACATAAACTAATTACAGAACCCGTAGGCTAAATCGTGAGGCGAATCTGTGAGCATGATCATTAGGCAAATAGTTATTATAGCACCACATTGTCAAATCATTAAACAATTAGGCCTAATTTATTCGCCTTGTATTGTAATTAGTCTATGTTTAATACTTCTAATTAGCATCAAAACACCCCAATACAAATATACTTTTGCCGTTCCAAAATACTATTTATTTTTACTTTTTTGATAAATAATTTTTTCCATTGTATCTAAACACAATTACATATCGTATATATCACCGGGTGTATAGGCTGCATTGGGCGTAGCAGGCTGTGGCCAATGACAGCGGCGAATACGCATCTAGCAGGCCGAGCCTATCATGGCAAACAGGCCAAGACAAAAAACATGCTATGATATGCCAAAAGAAATAGAAAGGAAAAAATATGGCCACTATGTACGACCAATGAAATAGCCAAATTGCGTTGTGTATAGTAAAAAAAATTAGTCACGTACACACGCTAGGTAATAGTTGGGGATTAAATTCTTAGAGTCACTGTCGTTGTTTCATAAAGTAGTCTCAACCTATACAAAATAGTATTGTAATTAGTCTATGTTTGTCTAGTTATACGACACCAAATCTTCAATTTCTTCGTAAATATGAATAAAGGCTAAGGGGACATGCGTACTATGCATTTCCATGACATAACTGGCTAAAAGACTTTCTATCATTTTTATTTATTTCACATGCATGATATCGCACATCTAACGACGGAGGCTGCTCAATCGTCGATAGATTCTGAGACTATTAATTTTACTATTATATATGACAAATGATGGGCTACCTCCTGTGTTGGTTAGGAGACCAGGATGATTAGTGTGTGGAGGGTGATTTTTCGCCGTACATAATGACGATGCGTGTCTTACTGCCACCACATGATGCATTAACGTTTGCGCCTCATTTGACGGAAGTGGTAAAAAAATAAGCGTATGGTGTGGGTGGTGATTTTTCGACGTACATCGACGATGCGTATGCCTACGGTGAACACGTGATGCATTGACGCCCTGCCTCATCTGACGGAAGTCATATATGGCAAATGATGGGCTACCGGCATGTGTTGGTTAGGAGATCAGGGACAATTAACGTGTGAGTGGGAGATGATTTTTTCGTCGTACATTGACGATGCATTGTGCCTACTGCCACCATTGACGATGCGTATGTCTATTGCCACCACATGACTGCATTAACGATGTACCTCATTTGATGAAAAGCAGTAATTTTTTTTACGTGTGGGTTGGTGATGATTTTTTTCAGATGTACATCGACAATGCGTATAGCTATGGCCACTGCCTCATAAGGAAGCCGTAAAAAAATTATCCTGATGCGAAGCCATGATCGTCGGATCGCCATGTTTGACAACAGCTTCCCAAAAAATTCAATAGTACTAGTCTTGGGTTGCAGGATGTCTTCCTTTCCATTCACGTTTGACCACATTGGCATATATTATCTGGTAGTTTCTATGCATCCACACTACAGATAGAAACTAACATCTAATGTTATTAGTTTTTTAAAATAAACTATCATCCAATTCATATATATTCTTCCTTTGTTGTCTAATCATCTTACGTTTTTTTCTTGTTCTCATATAGATATGTTTTCTCCTACAAGACACATTATCAGATTGCTATGGAATCATCCCAAGTCTCAGTGTGGCAATTTCATAGGCACCATTATTCAAAACAACAACATCAGTTTTCAATGAGATGAAACTATCACTCCCAATGCACAGTACCATGCACAATTTCATATACAAGCGCAACATTTAATTCTCACATGTTGTATGGACCAAATGTGTCATGGATGAAACTATTAAATTCTCAATGGAGTTATCATTGTGTTTTGGTTACTGTGACAGATGGGTTTCATAGTATGACACTCTACTTCCCTCTCTGTTCATATTTATCATGCCATGTCACCAAATGCTGACGTAGTCACTTTGATTTAATACCAATTAAATCCATTAAGGTGGCCCAAGTTTGCGGTCTACTTTACTTCTCTCTTTCCCTGTCTCATTCTACCTTCAAACATTTCAGTTGAAGTGTATATATGATAAATCAATATGAATTCTTAAAAAACTTGATGCCGCTGTTCCTTCAAAAAATATATCTTACTCCTTGATTAAGTGCTTAGAACGGTTATGCTTGTTTTGTATTGAATTAATCAATTTCAAACATAAATAAGATGTAACAACTTTTGCAACTAGCATGTGTGTTATGATCACCGTGAAAATATTATTGAAAAAAAGTAACAAAGCTAGTTTCAAAATAGGCAATAAGAATAATGTTGTACTTAAAAATAATAATATCATGTTTTATTTATGACA
>JACEFO010002061.1:0-26658 GCA_015342445.1 Digitaria exilis | reverse complement strand
AAGGGAGCTTCACCGAGAAAAACTTTGCCGAGTCAGCTTGCCGAGGCCGAACTCTCGGCAAGCCTTTGCGAGAGGATGATTTCTTTGCCGAGAGTGTCAGGCTCACGGCAAAGAGCCCGGATCCGGTAGTGCTTAGTTGAGCTAATCCTTCCTTGTGGTACTGGACTCGATCTCATGCCTATGAAGGAGTGGGTTTTGGTCAAAAAGGTTGGGAGACCGAAAAGGAAAAAGGTTAGAGAAGGGGTTATTGCACAGCACGCAAATACCAAGTTGCGCAAGAAAGTGCAGAGGATGGGATCCAACAGCAGCTCAATGAGTGTGGGGCCAGGGTCTGAAAGAGACCAGATGTAGAAGTGCCAAACGATACAACAATCCATTGGAAGTGTACTAGCCTTCTTATTGGAATTTTGCAATTATGGAATGCTGATAAATCCACTGTATTTGTATAGCTCATTTCTGAGCTTGCTGATCAAGGCAGAATGAATCGATGGATCAGCATCATCCATATCGAGCTGAGTCGCTTGTTATCAGAGGAACAATTTGAAGAGAAAAGTTCATAAGAAGCATGAGTTTTGGGTGTGGCTGTGCTAACTAATGAGTTAACCTAATGATGATGCTGAAGTATGGAAGAGCATTGGGACCGCCTTCTCCAGTTACACATCATTATCATCACTAGAAACTGAAGCACGCCATCGTGCATGATGTATATCCATCCAAACTTTCTCGGAATCTAAGGGACAGCTTCCCGATGAACAATGGCGCCAATAATTCCTGCACGGAGCACACATTGCCTTGGATTGCCCTTAATTTTTAATCGATGATGTCCAGCACACCACATGGTGTTAGGAGACCATTGGTGTTCAGCACCAGCCGTCGGATCGGATCCACGACCGTCCCAGGACAGAGCACACTCCTTCGTGATCCAGTGAGAATAGACTAGTTCATGTGGTTGTTGCTGATACTTTTTCTGCAAAAGTACTTCCGGGTTTGGGTCTTCTTATTTTTGGACAAAAACTGAGAATTGACTAGTTATCCAAAGTTCCAAAATAGCCTTTTGCGCACTGGCATTTTATTTTTGGACGATTTGGCTACTTTGATCTGGCATACCTTGAATGGGCGGGTCGATCAAAGAGATTTGTACTGTGAAATAGAGCAGAGACCCCTCTTTGTTTATTATCAATGTGGTGTTGTGTGTTCTACTGGAATTTCGATCACGGCAGTCAAAAGATCTGTGTGTTCTTGTTCACTTTTGAGTCAAATCCCGTTAAGTTAAGCTGTAGAGCTGTGTAGCTGCTCTCATCACCAGTTTAATTAATCAATTAAAAAATGGCAAACTCACTCTCAGCAATGTTTCCTTTTTCTGATCAAACCTTATCTGCAATCCTTTTTTCTTTAGAAATCATGTAGGAGCGCAATTACTATACCCTATACTAAAGTTTATTCTATAGCCGTGATACTAATTCATGGGAAACACTGATAGGTGCCCCTAATGGGACCTACCGAAAAGGTGGGCATGGGGTGGGCCCCAAGTGACCCACAAACCGGTGAGCCCTGCAACAAATAGGTCCCGTAAGTCAATCTATTTTTTTATGTTATATACTTTTTTTAAACAGAAAACAGTGATTTAAAGCTAAAAATCAGTTTAAACATGTTTTCGTTACACTACCTTTGTGGAGACATGGCTTTGTTCTTCCATTTTTTTTCCCTACAGAATAATGGAGCATGTAAACCCCATCATTGCCCATGAATCCTACCACTGATCGCAGTATCATGGCCTCCACCCACCACAAACTCTTCTCGTGTCCCTATCTCTTGACTCTCTATGTGTAAACCTATTCATTCTATTCTCACATTTTACATATGATGGCTTCCTTCTTTTCCCTTTTCCCCGCTTTATTCCTTTTGTCAGAACCGGAGTCCATATTGATACAAAAGGAACCGGAGTCCAATAAATCTCATTTTCATGTAAAGTTCAAAGTTGTATTTTATAGTGCATTACAAACTAGATGCCAAGATTTTTTTACTATTATATTTAAACATTGCTCATTACTTATTTGTGGGTTTATATATAAACCCAGTATCACTAGATGTATTTTCAACTATTGAAGAATTATATATATCTCCATCACGATGCATCATAGCTGGGTTTATATATATAATTCTTCAATAGTTGAAGATCAACATGCCAAGATTTTTTTTTACTATTATATTTAAACATTGCTCATTACTTATTTGTGGATGATGTGTTTAGAATTTCAACTTTACGAGTGACCATGTAGGCCTGATTTGGGGCTTTTCCTTTCTTTTATGGCCTTTTTCAATTGCCTAATATATTTGATTATAAATTTGCAAGCATCTCACGTGTAAGTACATTGTATTTGAAACAGACTCACATCCATGTTTTTCTAGCACGAATTTTATTTTAATCCCAAATTTATATGTAGTAGGTGTATTTGATGTGGACTCTTTATGTTAGTGT
This sequence comes from Digitaria exilis, assembly GCA_015342445.1. Taxonomy (NCBI): domain Eukaryota; kingdom Viridiplantae; phylum Streptophyta; class Magnoliopsida; order Poales; family Poaceae; genus Digitaria; species Digitaria exilis. The sequence continues at coordinate 24,179 of JACEFO010002061.1, read as the reverse complement.
ACACCGTTAGATCTTCATAAAATCCGACGGCTCAATCCTTCTCTTTTTTCCGATTAACGTGGGAATTTCTTGACCCTCGTCGGTGACGTGGTGGCTCCTTTTTTTCTTCAAGTAATAATATAACTAGACAGATGGCCGTGCAAGTAGCACAGGCAGCTAGTTTTATATTAATATTTAAAATAACATGAATAATTGTAGAGCATCTAAGCAATATTATAATATTTGTTGTTTATTTCTGGGTACTTGATAATCTGTTAATGTCGTGTGGACCCAGTATGCTAATCTGTCGATTGGGTTGTTATTTTAGTTCAAAACCAACACAAAAAGTGTTATCAACTTCAGATCTGTTAGGCTGCGGATTATTTTAGCAGTCTGGCTGCTACTGAAGCTATCGGCAGAGTACACTCACTTTGTAGGCTATCAGGATAGTAGAAACCAACACATCGTATGTCAGACCATAGATTACCATAGTAGACCCTTTTTTCGATTAACATGAGAATTTCTTGACTCCATCGGCAAACGTGATGTCTCCATTTTTTCTCCAGGTAATTAATGGTTGTAATCCATTATTTGCAAGGTGTATTTTATTTTTTAACTCTGATTGGATCTACGATAAACACTTTTTCCTACATGAAACATGCTAATTTCAAAAGTCAGGTTTACGATATCCTTTTCCTCTTTATCTAAGTTGTATATGTGATGTCTTTTTCTTTATTAAGCTATTTTATTTCTCCATAGTATTACAATTTGGTTTTGATTTCTTTCCTATATGATTTTGGTTTTACGATAAACACTTTTTTCCTACATGAAACATGCTAATTTCAATGTCACGTGTATGATGTCTTTTTTCTCTTTATCTAAGTTGTATACGTTGATGTCTTTTTTTTCTTTATTAAGTATTTATCCATAGTATTAAAATTTAGTTTTGATTTCTTGCTATATAATTTCCATCTACACACCTATGGCTATCTATGTGGTGCGAGCACTGTTTAACTCCAACCTCCATGATCAAGTGTTATACGTGGTTATTGCCCCACATGCGAAGCTAGCTGAGGACTGTATATGTGACTTAGATCTATGGTGAGATGTGTATAGTTACCGTTACCTCATGCCCGGTGATCACAGAGTGCAACATATTTGGTTTTGCATTGACTGGTCATGTTCTACAACGATAATATGTATGCTCACGATCAGGATAGGAAGATCACAACCCTTTATCGTGCAATAGATAATAACTTCTTGTTTTGGACTTAAAGGACCTCGTAGTAGGTGGCGTAGGGAAAGATCAATCGACGATGGGTGGCGACCTTGGTTCATGCTGATGTAGTGATGTTGGCCACGGATCAGTCCCACTGAAGACTAATGTGGCGTCAGAGGGAAGTTAATATGCCGATTGTGAGGATGGAGAATATCAACGATAAAGTTTTTAAGGCCACAATATTTTTTTATCAACAGTGTATATTAGTATATTGATATCCGTGCCACGTGTGTCTGTTGATAGGTTAAAAATTAGATAACTTCCATCTAAAACTTTTAGTTCATGAGCCCTTCATACCTAGGTAATGAGGTCTAATTTCAAATATAAAAGTCTAAGTTGCCATCCCACCAAACATTACCTCCTCCTCGTATTTCCCACCAGAGATAGAATGGACTTATATCGACACTTAGGCTAAAATTTAGCCTTGGATCCAAAACATCACATGACTAATTTTAGTCAACTAAAGTCTAGACGTCTAAACTTCATGTAGAAATTAGCCTTTGATCCAAACAACAGAAGACTAAGAAACTTTAATTTTAGACCATCCAAGATTTTAACTTCAGTTTTAGGCCGACCCTGGTGGTGATAATTGCAAAGTTTCATGCGCATGAACATACTTATTTATTGCAATATTTTGATGCAATGATTACTATAATATGCTACATATATATACATAAACAAAAGAGCCAGATCATCATTTTTTTTTTTCTAAAATGTCCTTCGATTATAATCTCTAGAGTATGATTTTTTTCTCCCTAAGTCTGTTTTAGTTTAGCACCAGCGAGATGACGATGAAGTGATCTGAATTACATTGAAGATGACTCGGTGGTTCTAGTAACTTGGCATGGAAAACTAGGTAAGCCAAATTCATATTGAGTGAGGAAAGGAAAAAGTACATTTTTAAGTATTACTAAATCTATAATCTTTATTAGTTGTATTCAAACGTACCTCTCTAGCTCAAATCTTAAGTAAACTCTATGTACAGCTACGGCGTTGATTATCCATTTGCCACCTTGGTGCCGATTTCTGACAACAGTTGCTTTTCTCTCTCTCTCTTTTTTCAGTTAATTTCTTTCGGCTCTGCTCACCGTCTCTGGTAGCCAGTGGCCACATCAGGCCTTGCCTCGATCTTGAAACACAAACTTGATGGCTTGTCTTTATATAGGTGGCAAAACATACAACCTTTCACCTTTAATTTTGTCGTGAATATATTGCAGTCTCCCTCCCCATGGTGTTAAGCCTCCATCATGACCCATCGTTAGGACTTTAGGAGCTAACGTGAGAGGTTTCCTTGTAAAGCTCAGGTTGTATTCACACCGGATTCTAATACATATCGGATCATTGTACCTATCATAGAATCATAATAATAATTGTTATATTTTTAATACTGAATTTATATAGTTACTAAATGTATTGGATATGGACTCCTTCAAACTATTACAGAACGTTAGATCTTCATAAAATCCGACGGTCCAAATCCTTCTTTTTTCCGATTAACGTGGAAATTTCTTGGTCCTCTCGGCGAACGTGGTGGCTTTCTTTTTTTCTTCAAGTAATAATATAATAATAGATAGATGTCTGGTTGGCTGGTTCCTATCTTTCTGTGGCCTAAGGCCCAGTTACAGATACGCACGCTGGTTTGTTAGCTTTCGCTCACTGAACCACGGCCCACGGGCCCTTACCAGCTCGGATATTTTTTCTAACCATTCTAGACATCATATACACAACCAATAATTTAACTAAAATAGCCACTCAATTCGTGTAGAAAAGAAGCCATTAAGTTTGATTTAATACTTGAGTGAGTGAGAGAGAGAGAGTCTACTTGTTGCTAACAAATAAATAAGGGCTATTGGCTATTTGTATAACTGCCCTCACTTTCACTTCTAATGCATGTTTGCTTCTCTTTTTTAGACTTTTCATGTGGTTGCTCCTGTTTTTTTAATCCTCGACCTATGATATGCCCTTATTATGTTAAGGTAGTTCACAGCCTTAACGGAGGGGTGAGAATACTTATGTACCTTTGGCATGGATGAATGGTATAGTTATCAAATTCCATTTTACACTCCCAAAATCCAATCCAAATCCGATCCAACCAACAATAGAATGTTGTGATTGCTCTGTTGTTGTCTCGTCTTCGTCCTCTACTCTGGCAACAGAAAAGAGCATGGGGTACTGACGCCGCAACAAGCACAACAGCGCGAACCCTCACTGATTGCACCAGGCAAGCAGGCAGCAGCGAACTCGGATCGACCCCAAGCAAGCAAAGCAAGGACGCACAGAGTCTGATGAGCTCGAGCTCCCAGCTAGATTGAACACATGCTTCAGGGTGTGTTTAGATTGGGAAAGATTCCTCGAAAAAACACTGTAGACCTAAAATACACTGTATAGTGTTTGTGAGTGGAAAGGATGTGATGAATAAAAAAAGTTGGATAAATAGTATTTTTTAGAGAAAACTTTTGTAACTAAACGCACCTGAGTCCAGTGCATCTCGCTGCCCGACGAGCAGAGGCCTCGTGCTGTGCGGCGCTCGGTACGCGAGCTGCGTCTTCGTGCCACGAGCCGGCTGCAAGGCGACGACGAGGGGATCCGCGTGCACATCTCTATTGTTTTCATTTCCCTACCACTAGCTGTCCTCCAAGAAATTATTGGATGGCATCGAGTTTGCACAAGTTTTGACCAAGGTGTACGTCGTCCTTTAGGCTTCCCCAACCTTCCACGTAGGATAGTTTCCATAGCATTAATTATGTTGGCATATAGGATAGTTTGCTTATGTGTCACTCTAATAAATAAGAGAGGGAGCGAGAAAAGGAAGAACTGGGACTTGCATGAGACCCAGTGTCTACACGAGAACCTATGCAATAGACACTACCAAAACTATGCATTGGGAGAGTATGGTGTCTTCATAATAAATGATAAAAAAATATGATTGGTGGGAGAGTATAGAGAGTGGATTTATTAGGGATCCACACTAAGAAACATGAGTTGTAGAGTATAGTGTCTATGGTGGTGTATTGATAATATGGCAACATGGACACTACCCATAGACACCATAGGTTGGGATGGCCTTAACAATTATACTAACCCCAAGAAGCAAGACCTAGAAATGGCAAAAAAGACTGAGAAGCAATCCCTCCTCTCTACTTAATGTGCCTCCTCCCTACTCAATGTGCCTGTAGGAGACTTGGAGCATAGGATGCGCATCAAGTTGGCATATGCATATCCTGTACAAGCTTTGCATCGAGATCTACATCCTTGTATATATGAATTTAAAGAATAGTGTACGCGGTATCGAGATCTAGAAGCTCTATATATATGCATATCTCGATGCAAAGCTTGTACAGGATATTTTTTTCACCGATAAATTGTCTGGCGCCCCCTCTTAATTCTCTCTAGTTCCGCCACTGGTGTACCCTATGTACCATCCATCACGGAATGTAAAAGTTTCCCTCTAAACTTGACACTAATAATATATATAGACTTGTTTTTTGAGCCATGTCTCTTAGAACAAGTCCACATGTCAAACACTACATCGTCTTCCTCCTCCTCTGGTTTAGCACACAGAGATAATGTCCTCCTCATTGCAAAGTTTTTTTTATATACCTCACATACTGGGCTTTTAACCTGGGTTTGTAAACCCCCCTACTCCAGGAAAGTGAATTAGGAGTATACATGCAGGATTGATGCCTAGTATTGATCATTGATTGCCACTATTTCTTTTTCATTCAAAACCGTCGTGGAGATGGGGGCATCACAGCGAGTTGAACCATGAGCCGAGACTAATGTGTTGCACCTGATCAAGTTCCTTCACTCATCTTAGTGCTAGGTTTCGTAACGTGATTTCCAATAGTCGCATGTGAACGACTTCCTTTCCTTCCGATTAGGCGAACAATGGCATGTGCTCATGAGCTGGACGCGTCGACTTCCTTTAATTTGCTAGTCCCTTTATGCCATCCCAACCCAATGACTAGGATGGTGTCAATGACATTAAATAGGCTGCAAACATAAGCAATTTGATGATGTGGTAGAGTAATTAAGGAGGGGAGAGAAGGATCTGATGTCTTGCATGAGGCTAATCTAATGGAAGGTTTCATTTCGATGTTTCCAAGAGAGCCACAAAAGCAAGAAGGCTATGAAACAATGTTTGAAACTACATCCCCAATGCTTAATTCATAGTGTGGTTTTCTAGGCTTCATGTTGCATTTAGTTTCAAGACTCATAGTGTGTTTGGTATTCGTGTAAACAGAGTTTCATCTAGATGAAACTGGTTTCTTCTCTTTCTTCTTAAATTCTATGCCACATCACCATATAGTCCTACATGATATGCTAATTAATGTGTATGAAACTCCCACTGGGAATAGCCTGAGAACCCATGTCTACACAAGAAAAAAATAAAACAAGATGATAGGGAAGAGAGTAAAGGAGAGAGAAGATATATGATTGGGTGGTAATTTATTTTCAGGAAACTATGCATTGGGGAGGTGGTTTCTATGTGTAGTGCCTCATTGAATCATGTAAGTAACGTCCCACCACTCTGGGTCAGGCCCGCTTATGCCTGGCCACTCTCTCGGACCTCAAGACTGCCCTCACAGACCAAAACTCAAAGCACATTTTGAAGCTGTAAATTAATTTAAATTAAAATTTTTGAACCGTAAAGTTGTACAACTTCTCAAGATGTGCAATATTTATTTGGCCATTTCTTCATCCTACAACAAGATATTTCTTCATTCTACATTGTTCACGAAATCTATATCTCTCATATATCATGAAACTAGAAGAGAGTTATATAAGATTTGTGAACAATGTTACTACCGCTATGTTGGATGAACAAATGCCATACGTAAAAGTTGTAGATATTCAGAAATTTTACAACTTTTCAGTTTGAATTAATTTTGCCAACGAAAAACACAATTTCAGTTCTCAAATTTGAAATTTGAGTTCTTTTTCAAATGTGTTCGGATGGAAAAAAGGTAAAATGAGAGTTGTAGATCACAAAAAGTTATGAGACTTTATAATTAAAACTTTTTATTTGAAATCATCTTATCAACAAAAACTAACTTTGAATTTTCTCACATTTGAAATTCAAATTTTGTAAACGACATGTGATGGAGAAACTACTAAAATAAAAGCTGCATATTTTGAAAAGCTATAAACCTTTATAGTTGATAAATTTTTAATTTAAATTTATTTAGAGCCTCAAAAAGTAATTTACAGTCTGTTTAGTATAATATATGAGGAATGAAAACAAGATCAAGACACAAGTGAGAGTGTGGTGTAGTGGTAGAGACGAGAGAGAGAGAGAGGGAGAGAGAGAGAGAGGTGCAGCCTTGTACCATTCTATCAAGAGTATGCAACAAGCTTGTTATTGGATTGTATGGTTTTCGTTGAAATATTAGAAGATTCAAATCCTAGAGTCGTAAATGCGAAGCTCACCACGACTAAGATTTCAGTTACTTAATTATGGGATAAATTAAATTATAGCGTGGCGGCTTCCTTAAGGGTAACAAAGTCTGTTCTTCTGGATACTAATTTTGTTGTAACTCAGCCTTGTCGAAGGTTAAGACTGGAACGAACAGGGTGATGCAATCACTCTCCAATAGGGGTAGGGCTCCTATTTATAGGGCCTAAATTCATAACTTTACATGATCAAAATACCCTTGAATTGTCCCACACCGCCCTACACGTGTGACCCCTATTACATGGTAATTTCTACACTGTTGCAAAATAGAATCATTCCACATTTCGCGACGTGAAGAGCACTTATCCTCTCGCCTTCTACGGCGTGGATTGCGTGGCGCCATCTTCTAGGAAGGTACGACCTTGGCAACCCTCATCTTCATGGACTAGGGTGATTTCCTAATCGTGCATGAACCTTCGCCCAGCTAACCATGGCTTTGCCTCAGTCTTGAGACTTGTTCGCCACACCGGACCCGTGCAAAGCTTTCAGATTTTTGCTTCACCAGCTTTGGGTCCATGGAGCCATGGCTTGGTCTGGGAAACTTGCGCAAAGCTTCTGGACCTCCACCGGGACCTTCAGCCGGTATTCCCCAAAAATTTGCCTCAGGATATTGACTACAGAACAAATTTATACCAATGTTTGCCACCCTTGGATAATAAGTTTCGTGTATTGTATTTCTTGGAGCATGGAGGTTGACGACATGAGTTGATGGTCGAATGAAAGGTTCAAGATGAATATAAGTATGTTTGGACAAGAGCACCCGAGGAGTCCAGGCAGAGTCATGTGCAGTCCACATGTTGTCCCACCTGACATTGAGTGTACACCAAGTCGAGTCAAAATCTCCTGCGTATTGATCATCTCATCAAAACTCGTGTGGCTCCTCCATCGTATTTGCATCTCTTGTCCTCGTGAGGGTTCCGCAGGTTGGCCTTTTATATAAAAAAATATGCCCATTGTCGGTACGTAAACTAGAGGTACCCTAATTCGGGGCCAAGACTACTTGACTCGCGGGCCGTATCCGCGGCCAATCTCATAACGTCGCAGCCCAGCAAAAGCCCACCACGACAGCACCCCCGATGACCGCGGGAATCTCCGTCCCGCTCGAGCGTCCCGCCTCCCCTCGAGTGGGAAATCTCCATCACACTCGAGCCTCAGACCGGTACAGTGGCAGGTGCAGGGTGGGAGACAGTTCAGGGCCACCAAAAATTAAGGGTCACCAAATCTCGTAATTATACTAATTACAAAGGTTAATGAAACAGAAAAATATTGAGCGTATGAAAGCTTAGCAGCTTGAAAGCCCAATAACGGATAGCCCACTACCTACTAGTTAATTGCTTTTGCTGGTTTCACTTCTACATTTGCACAACTGCACCATCGCGCGATTAATTCCTATGTGGTTGACACCTCTTCCAATTCCTCCGTTGTGCCACTCTTCTTCTTTTCTCTCATTCTTTGCTAGTTTTGGCTCTGTGTTAGGGCTGCACGCCGCCATAAGGGCTTGTTGTTTGCGTATTATTTTTTTCCATTTTTCATTGATATCTAATATGTCCATAAGTATCATAAGAAATAACATTGGTAGATGTTTTGTAACTAAAGTCAAAATATTATTTGATTTTGTCATATTTTTAAGGCCTCTTTATAGATTTTGTTTCAAGGCCTCCAATTTGTAGGTACGGCCTGTCGAGCCCCATCGCGTTCGAGGCTCCCTACCACACTCGAGGCCACTGCACCCGCAACGCCGCCCGGCAGGGCATTTAATGCCGGACGTGATGACTCCCTTCACGGCCGAAAGACGAAATCACTGCACCACGTCGTGGAGAAGATGCCGGTCATTTTCGGCTGCGCCTGGCACTATCACCCTGCGCCAGGCGCTGTGTGGACAGGGCCATGTCAGAAACCACTGTGCCAACCACTCCCTATCCTTATCCACGAAGGAAGCGCTGCAGGCCTAAAAAAGGTGCCCTCGAGGAATATCCGGGCAGGCTCCACACCACCCTCACCACCGCAAGTGGCACCCCTCTAAACGACGGTCTGCCACGATTGGGACGTCAAGTCAACCGCAGCGACGCCCATGCTGTCACCCAGAGTTGGAAGGTACGATTTCCGCTTGCACAGTGTACGGTATGAGCAGCGCAGTCACACTATGTCACGATGGACTCCACGAACACCCTCACCCACGGGCACACATGTACTCACCCCCTCACCCTTGGTCTATAAAAGGGGAGGGATGCACCATGCAAAGGAGGGAGAACTCTCAGCAAGACTCCACCACACCAGCCAATCCACGGTATTGGCACTTCGCTCAATCAAACGCAGCCAGGGACTTGGGAGCTCACCTCCCTCTCCAGCCTTGCTTGTACTCCCCTACTACGAGCAACACGAAACTCGGTGCTGTGTACCACTGCTGGACGTACGACCACTTGGCCGGAACCAGGATAAACCCATGTGTCCCGAGTTCATCCTAAACCCCGCCATCAAGATGAGCGAATCACTTGTTGGTGCCGCGGTGACCAAACCAGACACCGACACCCATTAGATAGACGAAACTAAAAAAACTACTTCACTAGAGAAGTCACAACTAGATCCGTTTTAGTATAGCAGAGCCCTACCAAACTAGCCCTAAGGCTGAGGCATTGCCTTTGTATACACCCACATTTGTTTTAACCTTAGACATCATATGCATATAATTGTATATCTAATATTGAAAGGCTTTCTTTAAGAAAACCAGTAGAATGCATGAATCTACGTACGCAGGGCTGATAATAATAAGATCTGCAATCCGATTCCAGCACCTACCTCTAGTGGCACATCTCTTTTGTTATTTTAAATTCCCTACAACTAGCAGCGTCTCCAGGAAATAATTGGATGCCATCGCGATTATACTAGTTTTTCACCGGTAGGAGTAAAGTTTTTCGCGATAATAGCTCATTCTTACTAGTCCCTCCTATATAGTACCCTTTATACTGCGGAAGGAATCACCGTCCTTTGGACGGTTCCTTCTGCTAGTTTTGTTCTTTTTTTTCATTTTAACTTTAATTTTTTCTCCTTTTCTTTTCAACTTGTATCTATAGTTTCTGTAGTCACATGAAAATTTGCTAGACCCTCTGTCCATCGTCTGCAGCATGGCGATGCGTGAAATTTATCGCAGTAAAAATAGAAGATGAGGCCTCCGCTCTGCTTCCTGTTCAGGAAATACACTATGCCCCGCGCAGCCTCCACGCGGATAGAGCTTTTGCATCATCGCCGCCTCACGATGAAATCGAGGACTCGGGTCGACGATTCCTTTGAATTTTCTTCTTTTTTCATTTTCATTTTGATTTTTATCCTTTTATTTTCAATTTGTATCAATATTTCCTGTGGTCGCAGGAAAATTTGCTAGCTTCTCTTTCAATCGTCTGGTGAGGCGATGCGTGAAGTTTATCACAATAAAAATAGAAGATGTGGCCTCCGATTTGCTTCCTCTTCGGGAAATACAATATGTCCCCTGCAACCTCCACGCGTATAGGGCGTTTGCATCATCGGTGCCTCACGACGAAATCGAGGAGTCAGCAGCTCAGGCTGTCCTTATTTTGTTTTTTATTACTAGGGGCTTAAAATAAGCTTTTCCATATCGAATGTTTTGATGAAATTACAAGGACTTAATGTAATTCAATTATAAAACTAATTGCATAAGGCTTATACTTTTTTGTGAGATGAATAAATTAAGGATAATTAACACATGATTAGCATGTGCTCAGAACAACATCAGATAGGGTAATCATGGCACAATTAGGCTTCATAAATTCATCTCCCAAAAAAATAGGGCTGATAAATTTATTATGTCATCGGTTTATGTATAATACTCCTAATTAGTATCCAAATAGTATATGCGACTGGGTTTATTTTAAGCCTCAGGGGAACCAACACTGTCTTGCATCACCTCTTTCTTTCCTCAGACGAACCAACACTCTCTTACATCATCTCTTTCTTTTATGCTTTTATCTCACCCCTCACTGCCAAAAAAGGGTGCATGGCAGATGCAACCCATCATCCTTAACTATGGACATAATGTTATATTTATCAGTAGAGTTCTAAAGGAGATGGTGAATAATTTTCTATATTTCTTTGAATAACTTTCCTTTTGCACTCTTTTGAGATACCGTTAGTATCACTACACCTCAACAGAATATGCTTAGCATAAAGGTTATGATAATATTTTAGATATCACTTGCACACAGTTTGGTCATGTATTGGTACTCCAAAGGTGTGTTGTTGTAGTAGTTTTATTTTTTTAATTTGCTTTGTGTTTGTAATATATTATTTTAGGAGAGCTATAAGATTGTTTATGTTATTGTCAATATAATCTAGGAAAAAGTCCTTTTCGCCTGCCTGGACATTGGGCCGAGTTTAGTTTTTCTTCCTAGACCACAAAACCGAGTAACCGACTTTCCTCAACTTTTAAAACATAATGTTTTACCTCCCTATCCTAGATATAAGTGGTTTTGAAGGTGGTTTTGATTTTCTTTTTTATTTATTTTTGCTGAAACTTTGAATCAAAGAAAAATCATAAAATGGAAAACCTAATTTTGTTGGACTCCACATAAGTATATCAATACAGAAAATATATAGTATAATATGATTTAGTACAATTATTTATTATATACATTTTTTACTATAGTTAAATAGAATAATTCATAATTGATGGTGTTATGGTTGAATTATGATGAAAATTTTGTGGTGAGCTAATGACTGTATGCTTCAACTCTATTAAAAAAATTTATACTCATTGGACCATGTATAACCTAGATTTAGATTTATTTTATATGTTTTCCCTAAATAAATCTATAATTAAGTTATACATGATCCAATGAGTTTGAATTCTTTAATACAATTTAAGCGTATAATAACTAGGAAGTCATAAAAATTTCAGCACAATTGGACCATAGAAAATGCAGTTATTAAGTATTATATTTATTTTTAAAAAATAAGAGATCTAAATCTAGAATAAAATTTTGTACTAGTGTATACCATATTATATACTTTTTGTGTTGATATACCAACTTGGTGTCCAATAAAATTGGGATTTTTTTTCATTATATGATTTTTCAAAGTTCCAGTTGAAATAAATAAAAAAGAAAAAAACAGATAACCTCCTTTAAACTTCTTATATGCAGTTGAGGGAGGTATAACATACAGTTTCAGAAGTTGAGGGAGGTGAGTTACTCGGTTTTGCAGTCTAGGGAGAAAAATTAAACTCGGCCCCAAGTATGGTTATGCATTCTTATAATTAGTAAAGTATTAAAATTAAGACACATACATAAAAGTATTATAGTTTGTAAAGAAACACTTTTCGCGTGCCACGTTAGTGCGCTACTCGTCGCGCCACTTTTCCTGTTAGTCTATTTACCTGTAGAAGAACTTCAGCATAGAATGTTTGTCAAGTTGGCATAAGGTACATGTTTGCATCGAGATCTACAGCACAACAGCTTCCCAAAAAAATCGTAAGTGCTAGTCTTGGGGTTGCAGAATGTCTTCCTTTCCTTCACGTTTGGCCAACATTGGACCACATTAATAGTTATTATCCTGTAGTTTCTATACATCACATAGAAACTACATCCCTAATGCATAGTTTTTTCTAAAATAATCTATCATCAAATCATATATATTCTCTCCTTTATTGTCTGTATCATCTTACGTTTTTCCTTGGTTCTCGTGTAGACATGGTTTCTCCTACAAGACACCATGTCCTTTTCTTCCTTCTTTACTTGATTTGCCACATCATCATATTGCTATGGAAATCATCCCAGTCTCGGTGGCAGTTTTATGGGCACCATTATCAAAACAACCACATCAGTTTTGATTACTGTTAAAAAATATTAGAAGAAACAAAAAGGTAACAAAGCTACTTTAAAAAATGGGCTATAAATATAATGTTGTACTTAAAATATAATATCTTGTTTTATTTATGACATAATATATATTTTGACAGTACATAGACGTACATGGCACCCGAAGTTCACTCTAAGAGCATCTCCAGCAGAGTAGCCAAATATGACTCTCTATATCCTCATTTGGCTATCCACTCCAATAGATTCCCTCTCCATATTACTCATCACTCCAGTAGACTAGCCAAATCTCACCCTTCAAATCTCATTGTCATACATTTTATGATTATTTGATTTAATATGAATTAAAATGTTCTTGTCTCTTTTTTGAAATTAAATTGGTACTCTAAATTGCAAATTATGAGAGAAAAAAATTCAACTTTGAGAAATTTTAATTTAAAATCTGTAAGAGTTTTTGGGTCCAATCTAGTTAAAATGGGTTCTCCATTACTTATTCTATCACCACAAAAACTTACGTGATTTTAAGAGCCATATATGGTGACTTTTTGAATTTATAAAAGAGGAGAGGAGCAGTGTTTTGAAGAAAAAAAAACAAGACAGGGCCCTTTGTCAGACTCAAGAAACGGAGGATGGCCAGGACGTCCAGAACAGCCAAATTTGGCTTACCGCTCCCATGCGATGGCCAGTCTACAGCGATAGCCAACCGTTTGCCCTAGCTGCTGGAGCGTTGTTTTCCAGGTTAACTGCCAAATATAGCGATAGCCAGGCTGATAGCGTGGCTCCTCGAGATGCTCTAGGGGTAAGATATGTCATCTGAATGTAGATGGACCTAAATGGAACCCAGAGTTAAGTTTAAGGGGCTGAATACTCAATTTGAGATGACATAGACCGAAGTAAGACGTACCGACAAAGTGGGCACCTAATTAAATAAATTTCGTGTTTCTCTAGAAGCGTGCAGTGCATACATTATCTTGCTAACCTAACCCTAGCAGAGAGTTAGCATTATAAAATCATTCTTGCTAACGTATATATAGATTCCATTCACATTAAAATGCGGACGGAACATGTGACTTAGGTCTTTTTGTTTGGTCATTAAATTATATAATCTGGCTTACATAATCTCCCATGCACGGATAACAAACACCACAGCTGATCGAGACTGCTTGGACCATATGTGCATAGAGTAGTACAACTCAAGTTGGCATACCTCGACAAGCTTTGCATCGAGATCTACAACTAGCCATGTACTATGAATTTAAAGAAAATAATGCATATGTAAAAGCTGACTCCTTACGTTAATTACTGGACATATAAGACTGGACTTCCCACTCTGTGCTTCTATCCACCACGCAGCATTCAAACTTTGCAGCCACCGTTGTATAGTAAGTGAGAAGAGAGAGATGGAGAAGGTGCGTGCAGTGTTAAAATTTGTTGGCTGGTTAGCGTTGTTTTGCATATTGAAGCCCTCCCAACCCCACGTAAAGCAACAATGGAAAAGGAAAATAGTACAATTAAAAATCAGAATATGTATTAACTATATTTATCCTTGAGTAAAAGTTTATATCATGTCACATCGAGTGTTTGTATGCTAATTAGGTGGGCTAAACATAAACTAATTACAGAACCCGTAGGCTAAATCGTGAGGCGAATCTGTTGAGCATGATCATTAGCAAATAGTTATTATAGCACCACATTGTCAAATCATTAAACAATTAGGCCTAATTTATTCGCCTTGTATTGTAATTAGTCTATGTTTAATACTTCTAATTAGCATCAAAACACCCCAATACAAATATACTTTGCCGTTCCAAAATACTATTTATTTTTACTTTTTGATAAATAATTTTTTCCATGTATCTAAACACAATTACATATCGTATATATCACCGGGTGTATAGGCTGCATTGGGCGTAGCAGGCTGTGGCCAATGACAGCGGGACGAATACGCATCTAGCAGGCCGAGCCTATCATGGCAAACAGGCCAAGACAAAAACATGCTATGATATGCCAAAAGAAATAGAAAGGAAAAAATATGGCCACTATGTACGACCAATGAAATAGCCAAATTGGCGTTGTGTATAGTAAAAAAAATTAGTCACGTACACACGCTAGGTAATAGTTGGGTTAAATTCTTAGAGTCACTGTCGTTGTTTCATAAAGTAGTCTCAACCTATACAAATAGTATTGTAATTAGTCTATGTTTGTCTAGTTATACGACACAAATCTTCAATTTCTTCGTAAATATGAATAAAGGCTAAGGGGACATGCGTACTATGCATTTCCATGACATAACTGGCTAAAAGACTTTCTATCATTTTATTTATTTCACATGCATGATATCGCACATCTACGACGGAGGCTGCTCAATCGTATAGATTCTGAGACTATTAATTTTACTATTATATATGACAAATGATGGGCTACCTCCTGTGTTGGTTAGGAGACCAGGGATGATTAGTGTGTGGGAGGTGATTTTTCGCCGTACATTGACGATGCGTGTACTTACTGCCACCACATGATGCATTAACGTTGCGCCTCATTTGACGGAAGTGGTAAAAAAATTAGCGTATGGGTGGGTGGTGATTTTTCGACGTACATCGACGATGCGTATGCCTACGGTGAACACGTGATGCATTGACGCCCTGCCTCATCTGACGGAAGTCATATATGGCAAATGATGGGCTACCGCATGTGTTGGTTAGGAGATCAGGGACAATTAACGTGTGGGTGGGAGATGATTTTTTCGTCGTACATTGACGATGCATGTGCCTACTGCCACCATTGACGATGCGTATGTCTATTGCCACCACATGATGCATTAACGATGTACCTCATTTGATGAAAGCAGTAATTTTTTTACGTGTGGGTTGGTGATGATTTTTTCGATGTACATCGACAATGCGTATAGCTATGGCCACTGCCTCATAAGGAAGCCGTAAAAAAATTATCCTGATGCGAAGCCATGATCGTCGGATCGCCATGTTTGACCAACAGCTTCCCAAAAAATTCATAAGTACTAGTCTTGGGGTTGCAGAATGTCTTCCTTTCCTTCACGTTTGACCAACATTGGACCATATTATCTGGTAGTTTCTATGCATCCACACTACAGATAGAAACTACATCCCTAATGTATAGTTTTTTAAAAATAAACTATCATCAATTCATATATATTCTCTCCTTTGTTGTCTATATCATCTTACGTTTTCTTAGTTCTCATATAGATATGGTTTCTCCTACAAGACACATTATCAGATTGCTATGGAAATCATCCCAGTCTCAGTGGCAATTTCATAGGCACCATTATCAAAACAACAACATCAGTTTTCAATGAGATGAAACTATCACTCCCAATGCACAGTACCATGGCACAATTCATATACAAGCCGCAACATTTAATTCTCACATGTTGTATGGACAAATGTGTCATGGATGAAACTATTAAATTCTCAATGGAAGTTTCATTGTGTTTTGGTAACTGTGACAGATGGGTTTCATAGTGATGACACTCTACTCTCCTCTCTGTTCATATTTATCATGCCATGTCACCAAAAATGCTGACGTGTCACTTGATTTAATACCAATAAAACTCCCATTAAGGCTGGCCCAAGTTTGCGGTCTACTTATCTCTCCTTTCCTGTCTCATCTACCTCAACATTTCAGTTGAAGTGTATATATGATATAGATCAATATGAATCTTAAAAACTTGATGCCGCGTTCCTTCAAAAAAATATATCTTACCTTGGTAGGTGCTTATAACGGTTATGCTTGTTTTGTATTGGAAGAATCATTCAAACATAAATAAGATGTAACAACTTTTGCCAACTAGCATGGTGTTATGATCACCGTGAAAAAATATTAGAACAAAAGTAACAAAGCTAGTTTCAAAAATAGGCAATAAAAATAATGTTGTACTTAAAAATATAATATCATGTTTTATTTATGACATAATGTATATTTGTTCACTCTAAGTGTCAGATATGTCATTTGAAAGTAGATGGATCTAAACGGAACCAGAGCTAAGTTTAAGGGGCTGAATCGTCATTTTGAGATGACATAGACCGAAGTGACACACACCAACAAGTTTGAGAACCTAATTAATTAAATAAATTTCGTGTTTCTCTAGAGCGTCAAGTGCGTACATTATCCAGCTAACCTAACCCCAAGGCCAGTCTTAATTTCATGTGCAATTAATAAGGTGTCATATAAGTAATTTTGATGACAAAGTAAGAGACGAAGAGCGTCGTGGTTATGAAACGCCAGGCCTCGGTTACGGGACGACACCGCACTAAGCGGCTTCGGTTTCACGCGGTGGCGGAGATCTTTTGCGGCGATGCGCGTTTGAATGAGCATTTCACTGTTGGTGTTGTATAGGACTACTAGAAAATGTCAGACGACAACTCATTAGACGAGTACCTTGATGAGTAGGATCTCTTCGGTGATTTAATTGATGAAGCACTAGTGATCTTGACGGATAACGTGAAACCACTAGACGAAGAAGCATCTGGTCATCTAGTCATCCAGTGCACCACAGGTTAAAATGCTACATAGACCCATGCCACATTTGATCACAACAACATATAGTATGTGCATAGAGTAGTACAACTCAAGGTGCCATACCTCGACAAGCTTTGCATCGAGATCTACAGCTAGCCATGTGCTATGAAGTTAAAGAAAATAATGCATAATAAACACTGACAACTGTAAAAGCTGATTCCTTACGTTAATTACTGGATATATAAGACTGTTAGAGACTTCCAACTTTGTGCGCTCCTATCCACCACGCAGCATTCACACTTTGCAGCAACCGTTGTAGTAAGTGAGAACAGAGAGAGATGGAGAAGGTGGGGGAGTCCCTTGTTGCCAATGTTAGGCAGGCGCTGGGAGACGAGTACCGGCTGCTCTCCGGCGTCGGCGCGAGGTCACCGAGCTGCGCGACGACCTGGCCACCATGAACGCCCTCCTCCGCATGCAGTCCGAGGCGGACGAGGGCGCCATGGACCACTTCGACCAGGAGTGGATGAAGCAGCTCCGCGAGCTCGCCTATGACGCCGAGGACAGCGTCGACCTCTACAAGCTCCGCGTCAAGTGCCGCCATGGAGACGGCATGGCTGCCTTGTGGTTCAAGATGGTACACCTGGCCAGGACGCTCACCCAGCGCCACCGCCTCGCCGGCGAGATCCGTGACCTCCGCGCCCGTGCCATCACCATCAGCGAGCGCCATGCGCGGTACAACATCGACCGCAAGGCGCTGCGCCGCTCCAAAACTTTTGCTCCTGTGGTAGGGCTGCGGTCTACGGCTGCGCTCCTGTGTGATAAAAGCCCAGATCACAACAATCAGTTTGTCGACATTGGAGGCCAGGCTGAAACCTTTGCCAAGCGGCTGAAGGAGGACGAGAAAGATTTCAAGGTGTTCGCCGTCGTTGGCTTCGGGGAGTCGGCAAGACGACCCTGGCCATGGAGGTCTGCCAGCAACTTGCGGCGGACTTTCCGTACCAGGCGATGGTGTCGGTGTCCCCAAACATTCCAGCCCGACAGGGATCTCGAGAAGCTGCTCAAGGGCATTCTTCAGCAGGTCGTCACGCCAAAATGGACGATGGGAAAGGGGTCAAGGAAGAGAAGGATGTTGGCATCAGCGAATTGGGAGCCTCTCTCTCCGACAAGAGGTATGTACATTGTCCCAAATGTGATTGTGTAAATTTTAATTTCTGAATTGGTTGTGATTGTTAAGCTCAAACATCTAAAAAAATAGTTGGAAGGATGTCCATGAGTAGTGTACAGTAGTTACAAATTCTGTAATGCTTTGTGCAAGTCATCCACAATCAGTAGTCTTGTACTCTTGTTAACAATTTTCTCTAGGAAAGGTCCAGTTAAAATCCTTTGTATGCCGTAAAAGTCTTATTTTTAACCTACAACTTTAAACCAGACAAATTTGATCCTTTGGGTAGTTTCAAATGTGGTTTTTCTAATTTTATGGAATTTTTTTAAACAATTTGTAGACTTGAAAATTTATAACTAATTTATTTTAACTCAAATAATATAAAACAATTGTCAAAGGTTTTCTAAAAATGTAAAGTACCATCGATACAATGTTTAAGTTATTGAGAAAGGGTCCAGACTTCTTTAAAATGGAACCCCTTTTGTACAAATAATGAGATCTTAACATAAAATAAAATTACATTGAGGCATGCCACTAGGTCAATAATCAGTTTTCTTCCATGCATCCGATAAGGTCCATTGCGTCATAAAACTCCATGGGACGTTGTCGGCAAATTATGCTGACAAGGTCCTCGAGGGGTACCCCGAGAGGAGGGTTTAGGGAGAAGTCATCGAGAAACAAGAACCAAAGGTGTCAAGCGACGATTTAGACAGGTTCAGGCCGCAATATGCGTAATACCCTACATCGTGTTTGGTGTATCTTGTATTGATTGGTGTGTTTTTGAGGGGGTCCCTGTCTCCCTCTTATATGCCGGAGGACAGGGGTTACATAGAAACCGTATAGGAACAGAAGACTTTTACAAGTTAATCTTTAATTTCCTATTACAGTACTCCCCTGTCCCAAATTGTAAGTCGTTTGACTTTTTTGACCCTAACTTTTGACCACTCAACTTATTAAAAAATATACAAATGTAGTCACATATAAGTCATTCTTGAAACTCTTTTATTACTAAAGCTAGCCATAACAAAAAAAATATGATATTTTGTGAAAAATTTGAATAAGATGAGTGGTCAAAGTTGGGGTAAAAAAAATCAAACTACTTACAATCTGGGATGTGGGAGTATATCCTAACCGACTAGGACTAATCCTTGTCTTGACCGTCAAGTCTTGTACGTGGGCTGGCCCATATAGCGGCCTGCCAGGGTTGTTTAGTCCTTGAGGACTCTAGACCATATGGGCCATATCGCAGTTTCCACTAACAAAAGATTCTAAAGTTATTTAGGTATTATTTGTTCATGTTGCTAGTGTTTTAATATTATTTTCTAAGAAATACTAGGAGTTGAAATAAATAAGATGAAAAAACTTCAATTAGTGTACCAACATATGCATTACATTTTCAAAAAAACAATTGGCACTTGTTTCATATTTGTTTGACTTAAAATGAATTAGTTATGAATTGTTTAGATTAAATTATTTTTTATCATTAAAAAATAGAATCCACCTTTGAAACCAATCAAAGGGAATATTTGCCAAATTCAATAGTTGGATGCTCTTTTATGTCCAGTTTCATAGTCTTTAGGTTGAAATTAGACTTTCCTTCTAGTTAGAGGATTAAACAAGATTTTACCCTTCTTACTATTAATAATTGGAGGGTCTATTTCAAGCACAACGTGAAGCCATATGATATCTAGTTTACACTAGAAATTCTCACGAAAATTAGAAACATTCAGCCATCAATAAAAAAAACTCTAATTATAATAGTCACCGCATATGCTTAATTTTTTAATAAATTACACAGCTTCAGTCATTATAAAAGTAGGCAAAAGTAACCCCCAAAGAAGGAAAAAGTCCATTTTACTCCACCTGTTAGCTTTGTCCATCCACCCCCCTAATTTAAAAGTTGGTTTAATTTGGTCCCTTCTCTTTGAAACGGCTTAAATTAACCCCTAAGCAGTATTTACACATAGATTAGGCTAGTGGATGAATGCTGGAGCGGTTCAACCAGAATTTGAAGCCGGTCATACGCATACGTGGACAAGCCGAGCTACATATTGAGCACGGTAGAGCCTAGCCGGCCTGACAAGGTAACTGCAGGTAGAGCCGAGCCAACCTGTTTCATAAGGGCAGTCTCAGTAGGGGTTCGTGGCAATAAATACAGTGCCATGTAGGCACTTTTTATGACAGGACAGTGTATTAATGAGAAAAGTGAAATGAGTTTTATGGGGATGAAACTCTTTATACACAACTACGTAACATACCTTGTGTCTTGCATGTCACCTATAAAACAACAATAGATAAAACTATACATTAAGAGAGGGTATTTCATCCAAATTTCAATATTTTTAGATGACGTGTCACTCTAGGTAATCGTGTTTCATGAAACTTGCATTGAGATTGGCCACAACTGAGCGGTATGACTTCATTCTGAAAACAAATGAAGGTTAATGCATGTTGACCAGCCAACAGTGCACTCGCATGCACGTACAAACACAGAGCCATCTAACTACACTTTTTTTAGATGAAAGTGCTACAAAACTACTGTGACACGAGTCCCTCATGTGATGCAGCGAAAAAATTGTCACATTATAATAAAACTATTAAATAGATAATAATGATAAATATATATATCTTTTAAGTATTGCTTTGGAATGTTTAATAGATGGAAAGGATAATGACGTAGCTAGATTATTAGAATAATTAGCTACACCACCTTATTTTTATATGGAAAAGTCCAATTTAATACCCTCAAGTACGGGCTAGTTTACATAATAACCCCTAAAGTAATAAAAGGTTTACTTAACCCTTTGCTTTTGCTAAACCGGATCAAAAATACACCTTTTAACGCATAACTTAAATCAGTTTTTGCTAAGTAGCATGGCATGCCAACGATCCTACATGGCAGAACAAAGTTTAGATCTACAGTGCCTCTTCCATGCTTATCTAATCCGAACTTTAACAATTCGCCACCCTCTCTCTCTCAAGAGTTCACAGGCCACCTCTCTGTTTTGTTCCGAGCAGCTCGCGGCCTCGCGCGCACGCTGCACCTCGCCCTGCCATGTTGTCTGTTGCGCTGTGCTGCCGGGCATCTGTGCGAGTGCGACTGTGTCCCCACGTGACACCTAGCTGTGGCCCTGTACGGCACCCGACCGTGCCCTGCCACCGCCGCCTCGATTGGTACACGAGCTCTCGCGCCAGCAATGAAGACAGGCAACACGACAGCTGATGAGCAGAGGACAATCTGCTTTTTGGTAACATAATAATCATCGCCTATAAATACAATGCAAACTATCCCTGCCTATTAGGTTTTATTTTTTAATTCCACCAAATCATGAAAACCGCGTTCAAATTATTTTGTGGAAGTGTGTTTGCCCGTTTAGCCAAACGAGGTTATGAAACGTAACCTTTT
Source organism: Digitaria exilis (assembly GCA_015342445.1). Lineage (NCBI taxonomy): Eukaryota > Viridiplantae > Streptophyta > Magnoliopsida > Poales > Poaceae > Digitaria > Digitaria exilis. The sequence continues at coordinate 2,579 of JACEFO010002061.1, read as the reverse complement.
AACTTTAGGATTGTTATTGGACATAGTCATACTTAAGGTAGTAAATGGACTTTTTTCTTTTTATATTAACTCTAATAGCAGGTGCGCAACAGCACATGTATGATAGGCTAGTTTTCTCAGATAGAAGCGAATTTTTAGCCTAATTGAGACATTCTTGAAAGTTGTTTTATTCTTAGAGTTGGAGATTTCATTTGTTGCTAATTCCGCCCCTCCCTATTGTTCTAATTAGACTATAAAAGTCTCAGTCATTTTAAGAAGAAAAAAATACTAGGAAGGTGCTTAACTATGTTGTATTGATATGTTGAATTCTGATGCCTCCAACCGGTCCCATCATAATATATTCTGGATGCAATACAGCTGAAACTAACCATAAAAACACTCCAACTAAACAGGTAACTCATTGTGATCGATGACTAATGGACCACACAGCATGGTGAGGCAATTGAATATAAGTTAGCTAGCGCACAGACCAACAACAATTTGGTGGCAGAATAATCGTCACCCACTCGGATTGAGGCTGTGGCCGAAGCAATGCAGTAACTTGCTAGTGCTCGCCAAACATTGTATCCATCATATGGAACCCTCAAATGGATGATTCCAAGAAGCTGTTCTCAGCAAAGCATTTGGCAAAGATGGATGTTCCGAAGAGACTCACCGATGTGATGGACAATATTGAAAAAACATGCATGTGGGATACCCCATTGGCCATCCGTTAGCTGTTTTTGCTAACATTTTGGCAGGGTACACAAGCGAAAGACAAGTGTGAAAGAGTATGCAAATCAATGGGTTCTGAGATGGTTTCTCACCTAACGGCTTTGAAGGGATGAGGCACATAGTTTGCACTGAGCTACAACCACCCTGCCCATAGCTCAAGCGGTGCATGATGTATCTTAGGCACTCTTCCCGGAGGACTAACGAGATTGACAAGGAAGGCTCATGAGCATTGATGGATCGGCCGAAGGAATTGGTTCCGGAGAAGCCGGGGCTGCACCCTGACGGAAGTTTGGCAGAGACCTCTAACTTGGATGAGCTGTGAGCAGGAACATGGTCCGTGTTTCGACGCTTCGATGAGTAATGCGAATGTGGAGTGGTACCGGGTCCACGATGTGCTCCTCGAGGTCATGGTGTCCAAGTCCCTCGAGTTCAACTTTGTCAGCCTGCTAGGAGAACAATATGGAGGGTGTTGTATGATGACAGGATCCGTCGCCTGTCCATTCAGGGGAGTTCTTCTTCCTTGGGCATCGAGCGCGGGATGGAAGTGAAGCATGTTCGATCACTGAGCATGTTCCAGCTCCAGGAAGGGCACAAGCTGCTGGACAACCTCGACAAGTTCGTGCTGCTGCGGGTACTTGACCTGGAGGGCTGCAAGGGAGTAACTGACCAACATGTGCTCCATGCGTGCAAGCTGTACCTGCTCAGGTTCCTAAGCTTCAAGGACACTGAAATCAGCAAGGTGCCACCACAAGTCAAAAAGCTCGAGCATCTGCAGGTGCTTAATCTGGATTACACAAGGATCGTTATGACGGGCTATCGGACAAATGTGACCACCCTCAAGAAGCTCGAGCGCCTGCTGTGCCGTGGGTGGTTCCTACCCAAGGGGATCGGGAAGATGAAGGCGCTGCGAGAGTTGTACACAGTGAGACTGGTAGACTGTGTCGAGATAGCCCAGGAGCTAGGTGAGCTCGAACAGCTTGAAGCCATAACGATCAAAGTTGGCGGCTCCGTCAGCAAAGAAGTTCGGCAAGCGCTCGCCACATCCCTGAGTAAGATGTACTTCCTCCGGAGTTGTTGCATCATCTCGGATGACGACAACCTCGAATTTCTCCACGACCTCCGCACGCCGCCACGACGACTTCGGGACCTTTGGATCCCGGCACGGTTGGCCCATGCCTGCCCGCCTGGATCGGGCAGCTCACGCACCTCGTTGTGTTCAGCATGTGGTTTGCACGGCTGAATGGTGACCAGCTGTTGGGCGTCCTGTTCAAGCTGCCCTGCTTGAAGCGCATCTGCATGGGGTACCTCTGCTGCGTAGACCGCGAGCTGGTTGCACGAACCAACTACAGGTTCCCGTCGCTCGTCAGCCTGGAGGTGTCCGCCAGCAGGACTGAAGAGCCCGAAGAATTCCGGTTCGAGCAAGGGTCCATGCCAGAGCTCGAGCGATTTGATATTGTTTTTATCGACGGAAGCACCAGGTAAGCATGTGGGCATGGAGCACCTAACCAACCTAAAGCAGGTGCGGCTCACGGGCTTCAAGAGTAGCCCTGCACTTGAGCATGCGCTGCAACAGGTGACGGCTGAGAAGAGCAAGCGAGAAGAGTCCCATCAGTTTGAAGTCGTAGTGAAATACTACGACATCAGTTTGAAGTCGTAGTGAAATACTACGACTGATTCGTTCATTTACAGATTCACATGCTTTTTTTTTTATTCCGATGTAATTTCCATTTTCAGATTTAGTAACCCTACTGCTTTTTACCACCTCGCGTGCGAGAAACCTTTCATTGCTATAGCAAGCAAAAAGCACTGCATTAATCTCTGGCTTCTTTGGTTTACAGCACTTAATTTAATGCATCGCAAAGGGC